>PVKN010012542.1:0-20648 GCA_004027915.1 Capromys pilorides
CATTGATCTCAATAAAAATTATTTTCTCAGCAACTTGTCATACAGAAACTGTTCTGTATATTAAATATTCCTATAAGTGATTTAAATTGGAAAACTATAAAAGTGAGCTTATGAGTTTTTAGCATTTAAGGCTGTAAAGCTGAGAAGATCTAGAAAGATCCACCAAATACAGGAGAAAATGTTCATTCTACATCAGAACCTGTCGACTCCACCATTCCAGAATTGGGGAAGTGATTACTCATTTTATGTGGACCAAGCTCATTCATGAAATTAAGAAACATGGCTGGACCATGCTTTACCCAGACAGAAGGTGATGCTTAGAATGAAGATTTTTGTTCCCTCTCATAAACATAGTATGGAACACTTCAAGTAAACTTTAACCAGATTGCTATTTAATAAACAGAAACATTTCCATTGTTTCCATTTCACTTTCTTAACCAGTGATAAGGGAACTCTGTCATCCAAACTGGCTTCGTTGAGTAGAATAACCATGTAGAAACTTTCAGATTGCATAAATCATTCCTTCTCATGAAACAAGTCCTGAGAGGATACCAGAACAAAACACATTCCAAACAGAGGCAGTCATGATGTTGGTTTGCCATAGATGACTTCTATCAGATTGAAATAAAGACTATCTATTCCAATTTTCTGTAGGGTTTTTGTCATGAGTAAGTGCTGGACTTTGTCAAAATCTTTTTTGGCATCTATTGAGATGATCACATGATATTTGTTCTTGGCTCTGTTAATATGATGCAGTTACATTTATTGAGCTTTGTATGTTGAACTTTCCTGCATCCCTGGGAAGAATCTCACTTGGTCATAGTGTATAATCTCTTTGATGATTTGTTGCATTCTGTTTGCTAGTATCTTATTGAGGATTTTTGCATCTATGTTTATCAGGGCAATTGGCCTGTAATTCTCTTTCTCAGTTGGGTCCTTCTCTGATTTTGGTATCAGGGTAATGCTTGCTTTCTAGGAATGAATTTGAGGGTATTGCTTCCCTTTCAATTTCATTAAAAATCTTGAGAAGTATGACATTAAATCTTCTTTAAGTTTCTTGTAGAACACATTAGTGAATCTATCAGGGCCTGAGCTTTTCTCTGTTGGTAGGTTTTAAATTGTTCCTTTGATTTTGTTGATTGATATTCATTTGGTGGTTCAGGAGGGTGCTATTTAATTTCCACATGCTTATGAAGTCCTTATGGTTTTTTTTCTCTTAATTTCCAATTTCATTTAAAATGGGTTAGGGAGAAATAGAATAGAAGAGGGAGAGATCAGAAATAAGATTGGAGGGCAAAGGAGGGGTCATGCTAACTTTGGGTAACTGGTGCAGAAGACTGAAGGGCAAGAGAGAAGGAATAGCTAAAAAGGAACAGAACAGGACCACAACCACAAAGAGGCTTAAAAAATAATATTTGTGCTCATATAAAAACAAGATTAAAAACAATGAAGGCAAAAAAAGAAAAAAAAAAAACAGAAAGCAAAGAAGAAAAAAAAGAAAAAGAAAAAGAAAAACCCCAAGCAAAACAAACAAAGAGTAAGGGAAAAAGAAAAAGAAAAAGAAAGTTCCCCCTCCAGGTCCTTTCTGCTGGCACTGGTAGGCAACATGTGGAGACAGAGTCTTGGTCCACATTGATCTGTCCCAGCAAGGCAGCAGTAGCTTTTTTTTTTTTTCTAAACACGTTAGTAGTACATTCCCAATAATTGATACAATGCATATTGTTGTCCTTGTCGTAGTTATTTAGAGCACAGGATGCAGGATGCAGACATGATATTTTTTCTAATCATTATTCATACAAAAGTTTCTTCTCATTGAACTATGAGAAAGTAGTTGTATACATAGTCCAATATTCCATAATAGTAGTGGGTTAATGGCAGAACTGGCAATGATGGAAGTTGTTGATTTAAGCCTTTTACAGCTCAACATACTAATCTAGTGCTGGGTGGTTAAGGGCTAGTCGAAACAGGACCTGTATAACAGAACACGTAACTTTTGCATCTCCCAAGATCAGTCAAATCCTCTCAGGATTTACCTTGAAACCATGTACAGTGCTTTGTAGAACTGTTGTCAATGTCAGCCATCTGGATGAGTCATGGGCATTGCTTGACCAGCTTGCTCTCTGTGAAAGCCCGAGAGAGAATGTTTTCTCTCTAGGCGACTCTCCTTAAGCACACTATACATCATCAATTCCTTTCCTTCTGTGGCCCCAAAATCTCCTTAAACAGAAAATTTGGGACACCACTGAGTTATAGAATGTTACAACACAGGTTCTCTTATGACCTGAATCCTCACTGACCTTGAAGGGCTTGGGCCAAAATATTAGCTGTCCTTGTAGCCCTTCTTTTTCTCTAATTTTTGGTCTGTAAACCTATATTCTTAACCCTTCAGAAGAGCTGAGTGATACTATTACTCTATAACATAGGTACTTGAGTTTAACATAACTGTCTTTCTGAATATTAAATGTCTTAGACTTAACTTGGAATTGCTGTTTTCCATCAACCACTGATATTCTAATAAATCTCTATAAAATGTTATAAAAGCAGTTGCACATTTTTACACAGAAATTTAGAAATCTAAGCATATACAAAATTGTGGCCAGTCAATGCTATGGCATTTTTCCTTGTCTCTTACTCTCTTTTAGTATCCCCCTCCTTTTTTTTTTTTTGGCAGCGGGTAATCTCCACAGTCCTGCACCTCCTGGCAGCCTGCAGCCCCTGTGCACCTCCCTGGGTCTGAGCCCAGCTGGAAGCCACTAGATGGAGCCAGAATCCTCTTTGAGTTCTGAGCATATCCAGCCCCACTCCACAATGGTTCTCAGCTCCTCCCTCACTCTCTCCTGTGGGAGGGCTACCCCTCCACAGCCGCCGGCGGCCAGTGAGTCCTTAGCATCTGTGCTCCCACCACTGCTACAGCTCTGCGTGGAGGCCTCTGGGGTCGCCCTCACAGTGGCGGACAACGGAACTACTTCCAGGATTGCAGGGGGATAACGCGAATGTGTAACTTGGAGACATGTGTGTGAATGTACTTCCATACATCATGCATCACAGCTCAGGGCATGGCTGTCCCTATGTGTGTTGTAGGCTGCAGATTCTTTCTGCGCCCTCCAGATGTTGGTCAGTATGCTTGGCTACCTTTTCCTCCCTGTTTCTGTCCAAATTTGGTTGTCAACTTATTCATAAGTGAGGACTTGCATTTTGATCTTCTCTTACATTTAATTATTAATTTAATATCCAGATCACTATTCATAGGCCATCTTCATTCATGGATTAGTGGATGTTTAGGCTTTCAGGAGCCCTCCTATACTTCTGTTTTCTCTCTCTCTCTCTCTCTCTCTCTCTCTCTCTCTGTCTGTCTTTCTCTGTCTCTCTGTTTCTCTCTGTCTCTCTCTCTCTCTCCTTTCTTTTTTGTGGCTGGCTGAGCCCACCCTGGGGGTGGCTGGTGCCACATGTGGTGCTGGGGATCAAACTGTGGTCCCTGTGCTTGCCTAACCTTGCCTAAGCAGGCACTTCAGACCACTGAGCTATCTCACTGACTCTGACTGTTTTTTTTTTTTTTTTTTTTTAAACACTGCTTTCTTACACATATAGGCCACAAGTTCTCTATGTGTGATCGAAGAATATTCTGAGGAGCCCTGAGATATTTTAAAGGATTGGATATGTTAAAATCTATTTTCACAATATATGTGTTATATTTCCACCATTATAATAAGATACCCGAGGCAATGAAGTGATAGAGAAGGTTTGTTTTGGCCGACGGTTGTGGAAGTTCCGGTCCACAACTGATTAGCTTCATCTTTGGGCCTGGGTTACAGCAGCACATCCAGGCAGGGAAAGTAGCATACCTAAACCATCCACCTAATCAACCAGGAGGCAGACAGAAGGTGATCCAGGGACCCAAAATGTCTTTGAGGGTTCCACTCACTTCGTCTTATGGGCATCCCAGAATGCCCTTCCTCCTCAAATTTCCCATCTTTTAGTAGCTCCACAATGGGATCCAGCCTTTATTATACAGGCATCCTTTATTATATATGGACATCCAAGTGTGACAGTCCTGTGTGTGACAGGAGCCTTAACTTTTTCACTTCTGTCATCTCCTTAGTGGGTATTGGAGTTTTCCCTAGAGGTCCCATGATGTGTGGTGAAATCATTATCTTGGGCACTCATGGCCAATGTACTTGTGCATTTTCGTCTTAAGTTTCTTTCAGTTTTAATATGGCAAACATCAATACATATAACCAACACACACACACACAAATGCACACACATATACGCACACAACTTCAGGAAGTTGTCAGTGTTAGGTTCCCTACATTGGACCCCGTCCAATTTGAGGAGAAAAAAATTCCACAGATTCACTTCTGTACAAGCAGGAAGCCCCTCACTCAGCCCAACTAAAATAACTGTTTATCAGGTTGGCACCTAGGCCTGGTTCTCAGGATTACAGAAAACCCCCAAGTAGTATCTGGCACTTCCCACCAGGTGCTTCCCATTAGGGGCCCCAAATCCACCAGCAAATATTTCCCATATCCCTAGGTGGGAGCCCTGCTTAAACTACTCTCTCTCTCTGTTCATGGCTAATGATCTTCTCTCCCTTGGCCAGGTCATACACTTTCTGAAATAAAGAGATTACTGTTTGGTTCCATCTTGCCTGTTTTAGTGGTCACAGTGGCCCTTCGGGGTCTAGCCTGACAGTTACAATGTTTCGTGATCCCAGAACTAACTTGTTTGTTCATAAAAATCTGATGAGTGTAGAACCACTGAAAGTTATTTCTCATACACTGGTAAATGCAACAAGCAACTTCCATAAGAACATTAGTGCATCATTTTCTTTTGTTACGGTTGTGCAATCAGGACACCTGAGAACCCGTGACCTTTCTGCTAGTGAGGAGGGCAGCATTTCTGGATCTCTCCTTTGGAATCAGCTCTGAAAGTAATGTTACACAATGAGTGTAAAGGGAAAGGGGAACTAGGAAAGAGACCAAACATGCCCAGGATGTGAGACAACACTGGTGCTCTTGGAGCACCCAGAAAAGAAAGTCCTTCCTTTCTATGACCTGGAAGAGTTAATATTCGTTCTTGGGAAGATCCATGGATCTATGACTTTTTTTGTATCAGGCATTGTACCTGTGCTTTTAACACACATGTTATCCATATACATATATGGATGTCAGCTGGGTGTAGTAATGGTACCCTAGTAAACTCGGGAGGCTACCCTGGGCTACATATCAAGTTCAAGGCCAGCTCTTCATAGCAAGATCCTGTCTATAAGCCCAGAAAAACAAAGAAAGGACAGAGAAAGTGTGTGAGGACCACAGGGATGTGTTTAGTCCAGAAGACATATGAGTTTAAGGCTTGGCACCTTGAGACCTGGGACTTCCGAAGTTCCTCTGCCCTGTCCTCGTTCCCTCATTTCCTGCTTCTTGTCTATGGCCCCTGGAGGAGCACAGAGATCACAGTATCCAAATTTTGGTGGTGCTCTGGCCCAGGATGCTATTGGGGACCAAGCAGTGAATTGAGTGATAAAAGCTGACCTGTGGCTAAGAGTGGTTTTTCCCACAGGAAGAGGTTGCCCACTCAAACCTGCTCTCAGATTGTTTTGGCACAAGCATGAATCTCTCTGGGGTAGGGAACCCGGTGAGGAAGGAGGTGCTGGCCATTGTCTGAGAAGTGGTTCCTCCTTCTGCGGACACTGTGACCACAGTGCCTGGCACACAGCAGGAATGTGTTGAATGCTTCCCTGCTGGGGTGGGGGGATGATTTTATTTTGCCTTTCTTATCCATTACCTCTGATTCTCAGTGGAATCCTGTTCACACTTTTGGAGTGGCTCATTTTCAGCATGTTTTCAGATGCGCAGGTGAGATAGATCAGGACATGGCAAAAGCCGGCCAGTAAAGTGGGTCTGACCTGTTAAATACAGCAGCCCAGACACATGTGCAGAACAGTTTTTAAAGTCCTGAATGTGGGCTTCACCCAAGAACTCTAGCAGCTTTCCAATAGGAAAACCTAGACCTGACAGTCTGAGACGTGCAATCCAAGCACTGCTTCTTAGGACCCAGATGTAGAAATTCTTGGTTTCCTTGAGATGTAGACAGCCAAAAAGCACACATTAGTGCCATGAAGACTTGTCGTAACTCTCTGTGGTAGCCCAGCTGTGACTGCCAGATGCCGTGTGCACGTTTATCCTTGCCCTCATCCTCTTTGCCGGTTCACCTGGGCCATGCTTGCTCTGCAGAGTGTTTCTTTCACTCTTCATTTTTGCTTTCTTGAAAATAAACATTGACACTGCTTTTTGCTCATTTCTTTTAGTTCTTTGTTCAAGGCAAGGAGAACTTGGACTCGGCTCTAGAGGGAGAGGTGAGTCACCAAAGGCTGGTGAGCCACTTTTTAGAAACAAACTCCCCAATAACACAGGCATTTGTGTGTGTGGTTATTACAAGTTCTTCCGTTGCTTAGTAGAATTCACTTGCTAATTTTCTTATGACTTACAGGAAAACTCAGTTCTCATTTTTTTTTTTTTTTTTTTTTTTTCCGGGAGAAAAGTACCAGTGATTGAAACCAGGGCCTTCACTCTGAACTACATCCCTGGCTCCTTTTTTAATTGTTTGTATGAGATGGGCTCTCAACTTTATCACTAAGTTGCTCAGGATGCACTCAAACTTGAGATATTGTCTCAGCCTCCCAGAGTGCTGGGTTCATAGCAGTGGTGCCACTGTTCAAATATTCTTAGGCAGTATTTTAGAAGGAGTTCTTTCTGCTGAGCTGCACTAGCAGTCCTGCTGGGCTTTTTTGCTTGGGGGTGAAAGGGTGCTAATGACAGCATTAAAAGAACAACACTTTAGCCGGGCACAGTGGCGCATGCCTATAATCACAGAACTTGGGAGGCTGAGGCAGGAGGATTGGTGCGAGTTTGAGACCAGCCTGGGCTACAAAAGTAAGCTCAAGGCCAGCCTAAACTGCATAGTGAGACCCTGTCTCAAAAAGACAAAAAAAAAGAAAAAAAGAGAGAGAGAGAGAGAGAGAGAGAGAGAGAGAGAGAGAAAGCAACACTTGAGTGGAAGGTGCATCTAGAGACCTCAGGTTTTTGTGGGCCTGGGTGACTCAGCAGCCACCTTCAGCTGTGGTGTGAGTCACTTGTGTTGAGCAATGACAAACCTACATGAAAGAGCCCTGTAGGGGAACAGCACCTAATCACCAGTCATTTCACTAAACACTTCCTCCCACACTGCAAGCTGCTCTGAGGGCTATGGGAATGGTTTCCACAGATGAACTAACTGCTCATTCTTTCGCTCCCAGGCTCAGACAGAACCAAGTGGGTGGTGAATGAGACTGGCAGTGTTTGCTTGATTGCTAATCGGTACCTCCCACCATTGTCCTACCTTACTTATTGAAAGGAATAAAAAGGAAAAGCAGAACTGGAAAACAACCAATCATTGAATGTGGGTTCAGGCACCAAGTGGTCTATGCTGTTTTTAAAAGTTATTTCTTAAGTTAAGGCGGGACAGAGAAGGTATCTAGAGCTCCTGGGATAACTTTACACTGAGTAGAACACATGCATTTTGCTGTCCCAGAGAGTTAGGGCAATGGAAGAATTCTCAGGCACTGAGGGGCACATCGGGGAACACACAGCAAGAGAAGGCATTAAGTTGTGGGATTTAGAGTTTGCAGAAAATAACATCTTTTTAGCCTCTCATATTTTATGAATATATAACTAAAGAGGCAATGAAATAAATATTTTTTTTCTAACTTGTCTTGTGTACTTCTTACATTAGGAAATGTCAGTTTCCAAAAAATTTTCTTTTTTGACAAGTATAGAATATTTTATTTAAGCATTAACCTATAAATGGAGCTACAGGGTTGTTGTTAGACTTTTGCTGTTATAAACAACTGCCATCAACATCAGTGGCATTAATCTTGGCTGCTTTTCTCATCTTTATCTGGACACACTTATAAGCACATCATGCTCACCCTCCTCATGGGGAACTGCTACACACGCACAATGCAGTGCAAGTTTTTTCTTACGCTGCTTCCATCCCTTTGTCCTTTTTCCTTTGTGAAGGTCTACTGCTCTGCTGCCTACTGTCTGTCCTTTATTTTGCTTCTCATTATGCTTTTCTTTTTTTTCTTTCTTTCTTTCTTTTTTTTTTTTTTTTGTGGTCTGTTTGAGACAGGGTGTTGCTGTGCAGTTCAGGCTGGCCTTGAGCTCACTTTTGTAGCCCAGGCTCGTCTCAAACTTACACCAATCCTCCTGCCTCAGCCTCTCAAGTACTGGGATTACAAGCATGTGCCACTATGCCTGGTGCTATGCTTTGCATTTCTTATACAAGAAATCTCGCACAGGAGTCATGTGCTAGGTAACCTTGTGTGATCCGTTTCACTCAACACTGTGGTCTCAATACGTATCCATTTTCCTACACACAATTGAAATTTATCCTTTCTAGCAGAGTAGTGCTCTGCTGTGTGTAACTGCCACATTTCCTTTACCCATCCATTTGTGGACAGACTTACGAGAGATGAGGCTATTGTGAGTCATGCTGTTCTCATCATGGGCATGCATGTGTCACTATATCTTGATGTCTTTAACGCTTTCCGGAAGATACCTAGAGCCATTCCATCCAACCTCTGCCTTGGCAACAACCCTTCCCTGAGCCCCTTCCCAGTCTTAGCTAAGTGGGAGATGGTGTGTGAGCGGTTGGGGAAGGACAAGTAGGAGTGGAGAACAGAAGCCCCTCTTCTAGTGGCGTGTCCTGTCTGGATGTGGCTCTAGGAACCAAATCCCACATTTTGGGACCCATGAGGCCTCTTTGCCTGGATGATGAGTTTACCAACTCTCAAGGGCAGAAGTAAAAAATAGGAAGAACTTGGACCTTTTATATGATCAAGTCATGTCAATGAACCGCCTTGGGGCTGCCTTGTCCTGAGAGAAATGATGTATTCCCCTTTTCATTTAAGCTGTCTGGAATTGAGCTTTCTGTCCTTTGCAGCCTTAAAAGTTCTGCATTTATACATGATGCTGAATGTTTGTTCTCTACCTACCACAGTCTTTCTTCTTTTTCTCAGGTAATTCAGGTGTCAGCAGTTTACACCGGGGAGATAAGTTACTGAGGCAGCCCACGTTGCATATGAAGAGCCTCAGCTCTCCTGGCCATGGAACAGAACAACAGGAAGTCACTTATCTATTCAGTAGGAGCATGGACAGATGCAGAGGCTGCTTCATATCCTGAAGAGAAATAGGGAGGATGGGGAAAAGGGTTGGGGGTAGAAGAAAGCCAGTAAAGCCCGAAATAGTTGGTAGAGGAAGAGAGAACAGTTAGTGTAATGATTTCCAGGCAGCCTTGGAGGTCAGTGGGAGGAGGTCATGAATGTGCAGGGAGACATGTCACTATGGCCTGGGCTTGTCCCAGTCCCACCTGGCCACTGAAGTCTGAGCTAACCACAGCAGACGCGGGCATGGACACTAGGAGCTGAGGTCTTGGACAGGACAGGCTCCAGTGTAGCCTGGCGATGCTCTGTGTTGGCAGCTGAGCTGGCCCTACCTTGAGCAGACAGACCAAAGCTGTTCCTAAACCTCTGGCTATAGAGAGAAAAACTGCTAGGATTTAGATAAAAATCTCATCATTTTCCTGGCACTACCTATATAAATTCAGCCATAAAAATTGTTTGCTAGTTCTTGGCTGTTCAAGACTTTGAGGACAGGACCAAATAACTCATTTTTTGGTAAAATAGCATTTGATCTTCCATTAATAAATAATTTCATTAAAATCTGATAATAGTGATAGGTAATAAATTATATTTCAGACTAAAATGTGCTTTGATTTCCTTTGAGACAGAGTCTTGCTATGTGGTTCAGATTGGCTTTAAATTCCCTAGGTAGCCAGGATAGCCTTTAACTTTAGGCCGTCCTCTAGCCTTAGCTTTATGATGGTCACGGGATTGCAGGCATGTATGTGCCTGGCTTTGATTTTCTTTTTGTAGATCTCAGTTAAAAAAAAAATGAAGTCAAACTAATTCTAAGTATTTTAGCTTCAGAGACTCATAGAAAGAGAGCTATCTAGGTGGTAAAGTTTGGGGCTGGCTACCTGCATCCTTTTTGAAGCCCACAGCAGGGCTCCTTGACTTCAAGATAGGGGTGGAACACTGCCCCCTCCCCAAGTCTGTGACAAACCGTCAAGATGCAGTTCACTTGTGGTTGTAGAGTACCATTTGCCTTCTAATGGGGAGCAGCTCTTCTAACTACTGTGGCAGTGAAAGGAGGACAGAATGTTGTAACTTTATAAAAAGCCAGAAATCATGACTTCTTTTTCTTTGAGGCATAAGGGACTAAAACAAGTCTTACTACTTACAGTTCTTGGCCCTTTCTTTTTTTTAAATTTTGAGATATCATCTCAATAAATTTTGGTGGCCTCGAACTGGAGATCCTCCTGCTTTAGCCTACTGCTATCATACTTGGCCAGAAAGCATGATTTTTATATAAAATATCCAGTTTAAAGTGTAAAACCACTTTTTAAGGACAAATTAAATTTCTTTTACAAGTATGATAATAATAGCTTTTAAAATGCAAATTCCTCATGTGATAAGATTATTGCCTAATCTATTATTAACTAATACCTCGATAAACTGAAAGGTTTTCTGATCAAAAAGCAGGAATGCTGTCCATATTTCCTGTTGTCTGCTGACTCAGGCCAAGTTTTATGACTGCATATTGTTCAGGCAGGGGGCATATACTGAATTCTAGTGTTAACCATATGTCAATTTGGTTAAGAGGTGACTAGCAGATTAGTAAAGCACACTTCTAGGTGCTGTGTGAGCATGGAGAATGACCTTGAGGACTGTCCTCTCCTCTCTGGTGCTTTCCCAACCAACTTCTTCCTGGACACCATGAACTGGGCAAGCAGCTTCACTCCACACACCCTTCTACTCAACTCCTTGAAGTCTGGCCATGAAATGACCCTTCTGAAGCCATGAGCCAAGTGGAAGTCACTTCCCCCTTAAGATGTAGTATTGCTAGGCGTTATGGACTCAGCAGTGAGTCCAGAAAGCAGGGTGAAGAAGAGTCTGGCTAAGAATAAAACAGCACAAAGAGATAGGACAGAGATTGCATGTGGTGCTTTCAGCAAATGGAAAAGAGCTGAGGTCTTCCATCCTTTCCTGTTTAAGGTGTGGGGAGTCACAGGGTGGTGCTTGCATATGTGCTGGAGAAGAAAACACTGATGTGTTCTATAGCCTCATACGAGTTACTGGGGAGGATCTGGGCAGCTGGAGGGGAGGACAGGTCACAGGACTCCTTGTTAGCTACTTTGTTTCCAGCAACATTTTCCCTCCAGAGAGATAGCCTTTGTTTTTTTTTTAAAATTTTATTTATTTATTTATTTGTTTGCTTGTTGTGTTTGTTTCTTTATTTATTCATTTTGTGGCTGGCTCAGCCTGCCCTGGTGGTGGCGCTGGCGCAGCATGTTGTGCCGGGGATCGAACTGCAGTCCCCGCAGTTGCCTGTGCCCTCCTAACCAGGCGCTTTAGACCACTGAACCATCTCGCCGGCCCCCTCCAGAGAGATAGCTTTTGTGCACAGAGAACTAACATGTTGCAGTCACCAAGTGCAAGCTGTTAGGTAGCAAATGAGATCACAGCAGGCCACACTACCTGTGGCCCTCACAGCACACGGGAACGTGGTGCCTCTTCCCAAGAAACACAGATGCACTGAGTTTCAGCAGAAATCACAAATTTATTAACTCTTAAATATATTCAATCAATCATTTACCATTATGACAAGAAATATATACAGTGTTCCATGGTAAGTTGCAGTGTTTCAAAATGGTAAAGATAATAAATGTTTAATTCAGGTGTGGTGCAGAAAACAAATCATAATTTCCTCACCTCTGAGTGTGAAAGACAAACTCAGTCTATGGTAATACTTCAACACCACATGCTAAGTTAAAAGTGTAAAAAAAGAAACACTCTACACCTATTTTTTTAATACATGTATGCCACATAGAGCTGCTTCACAGAAAAGTAAAAGAAATTAAATGGGGAAAAATGAGGCCATTACTTTTCACAGATTTCATTGGCAGGTTAACATGGCTCAATACATTTACTGTATATATTTATTTTAAGTATATTGTTTTAAATTGTGTAATAATCATCAGAAAAGCTTCAACCCATCTACCATATATCCACTAGCAATAATATCTAAGATTATTAGTAATTAACACAGAAAGGTGAAATAAAAGAAAAAAGTGAGGGTTGTTTTGTTTTTGTATTTTTGCTTCTCTTTTAAAAAATAGGCTTCTGAAGACTGCAAGTAACTATGGTTAAAGTATCACCAATGGAGAGTCCATGCATTAACAGCATTTCAGGGAAGAGAGAAAGCCCAACAGGAAATGCACCAACAGAGGAGAAACAAGTACACAGGAAATGGGCATATTTCCCTTTTTTTTTGTTTTAAACTGGAAAATCCTAACTTCTTGAAGGAAGATGATACTGTGATTCAAAAGGGAAGTTGAAATAGTCCAAGTCATAAAGATGAAGTTCAAAATACTTATGAGAATGGAAAATAGTCGTGCGCTCTCTAACCTCAGCAAATGAGTTGGTGACAAGGCAGGAAGGGCCCTGCAGCTCCGGAGTGGAAACTGCAGTTGTGTAGAAGCCCCAGTAGCTCCAACATGGTGTGCCCTGGCAACTGTCCCAGGGCTGAGGCCATAGTTACAGTAGGGATAGCCTTGCTTTTAGCAGAAGTTCCAAGCAGTCAACTACCTTCACGATAGTTAGGACACCTTTGTCCCAGTGGGAACTTAAGCAGAATTGAAAAACCTTGATTGAAAATCTTCTTGACCACGTTTTTGTGGGCTCTGATATGATCAAAAGTGCTAATTTAGTTCCCTCCAAAACATCTTAATTTTTATCTTCATTCAGCAAATTGTGCTTTTATTTTTTTCTTACACCTTTTCTACCCCCCTTGAAAATAATAAAATAAAAAGAAAAATAAACCCTGGAAAATTAAAAGAAAAGAAAATAAAAAAGAACAAGGAAATAAGATAAAATTAAGAAAACAATGCATTTGAGAAAGGAAAAGCAAAATCAGTTCAGTGAATTCACTAGAACAGTGTGAGTGTATCTGGAAGGGGTCAGATCTATACAGGATGCATTTCCAGTTCATGCAGTTTGACCAGAAACAACATGGCTTACAATGATCAACCGATTTTCAGCTCTACTTTGCTATGTTGTATTTTTATCTTTATGTCAACCCATTTTCATTGCACAACAGCAAACCTTTCAGGGGAAATCCACTTATTTCAACCAGAGTCACACCAGGAAACTAAGGTATATTTTTATCCTTAAAACAAAAAAACAAAAACCAAGCCAGAACACATTAATGGTAGAGTTCTACAAAATTTACATTTCTCTTACAAACTGTCATTCAGAGAACAATAATTTTTAAGTCTGTTAGATCCTGGCATAAACAGAGAACTTTTGATGAATATGTTGTATTTGGAAGATTGTGGAACTCCTTTGTCTGACCTCCCTATGGGTTGCTGACAGTCACTGAAGTGTACATGGAGCATCACCACCGCTGAAGTGTAAACAATGTACAGGAAGGAGTAGATGACAAGATGACACATCGCATACATATTATGTAGAGGACCTTCACAACTTCATGCACTCGAACATGCATGAAGAAGAGGAGAGGACAGCTGAGGGGACCACCTGCGTGCCTTGAGAACAGAGAATGCAAACATGGCACTGCTGTTGATTAGCTGGAAAGAGAAACAACAGGAAGAGATAAGTGATATCATTTTATAAGATGGCAAGGCTGCTTTACCACAGGCTACAACTTTATAACTTAGCTGAACATCAGACAGTAATGCATATAGGAAATCTTTGTGCTCATTATAGAATAAAATACACATTGTAAAACAAAGATAGTATAAAATAGGATATCAGCGTTATCTTACAAAGCTAAGTTAAAAGTAGTAGTAGGGACCTAGGTACTGGTCATATTATGAAATCTCGGTATACATTTGTAACCATCATATTTATGAGACAAATTTAATAGGTTAGTATCATTTCATTAAAAGAGATTCAAAATGCAAGTTCATCCTCAGCATTTTCATTATTCTTAGATTCCTTGGAAAATCAAAGCTTGAAGTCAATTTGACAACAAATATAATATCAAAAGTGGGAGAAAACATGATTATTCTTTAATTTACTTTTTTCTTTTTGAGGCAGGATCTCATTATGTAGTCCAGGATGCACTTGTACTTGCACTTGTTTTGACTCTCCTGACTTAGCCTCCTTAGTGCTGGTATTACAGGCATGCATCACCACAGAAAACATGGTTATTCTTATTTGATCCTTTCATGCAACAGTTGAAAGCACTATTTTTAAAAGCTTTGCTGGAGTTTAGTCTCCTAGTAGGAAAATATTCAGAATAGCACCATATATATACGGATCCTAAACCAAATTTAAGAAACAAAACTTTAACAGTAACACAGGCATGGATTTAATTACAGTCAACTTTCAATTATCCACCAGAATCACCTATTTTGTGTGCTTTAAATTTCAACCTGACTTCCTCCCATGGCCTGTCCTCATGTCAAGTCCCACTACACTCAGTCAGGCATGGCAAATCATTTACATATTAGCCATAGCCAAATGCTTACAGAAATTGCAACTTCTAGAAAAGCTGCTGGACACCAAAGGACTCTGGAGCTTAATGCAATAGTAGTCTGGATAATTGAGAGTCAGCTGAATCACCCCAGCACAACCAATGCTTGATGTGAGAACTCTAGATTCTAAAATGACACAATCCAAACACTGAAACACAATCCTGCCCAGCACTAACTACCTTTAAAATAAGAGTTATGCTGTAAAATAGGGCTGGTGATCAAACTCACCTCATGCAAAATGCCATGGATTTGCAAAGATATTGTGTGCATAGCATGGACTATTATTCAAAGCAAGAATCCTCAAAGGGAAGGACACATCCAATCACTAGTGTCTCGGAGCAGGATGCTACTTACAAGATCCACATGTGAATGGTTTTCAGGCCTTAGATGTTTTGCCACAAAGAGATGCCTCCTGAAATGTTCTCTTTCCCATATGGAATAAAAGGTGGCCTATTAAGAGAAGCCCCACTGAAGCCCCCTGGCATGAAAGGAAGTTTTTAAAATAGGTTCTATCTATTTAAAACCTGAGGGAATTGCAGAACGACCTCCTCCAGTATTGTAGGATTGCAACCACTTACTTCTTCTTTAACTGGTAATTGTACCTCTTTGAGGTAAAAAACATACAAAAGCTAAAACTGATATCTTCATATTGCTTTTGTATTTTTCTTAATTAGATGTCTATTGTTATGGAATATGATAGGTTCTGGCCCTAGTATGAATTGCTGAATCATTATGGTGGTCATCTAATATGGCTGAAGCCCTTAAAACAACAGCTTATCTTCCCAAAGACCACCTCCCCCTTCTTCTCCAACTCAGCCCTGGCTGCAATTTCATTTCACCTGCCCTGCTACTTCAGGGAAGGCTCCAGTCAGCTCCTTAGGCATATCTAAACATCCTCCTCAAACCCCACCCGTGGCAAAAGGCCATAAAAGCCTCAGCCTCCCTTTGTTCCGATTCAGAGAATTCCTTATCTTCCCCAAATTCTCTGCGTGTCCTTTAAGAGAATAAAGCCCTTTTCCCCTTTGCCTTCTGCCTGTTTCTTTGCTGTGCCACTCCTGTGGAGAGTTCCTCTTCCTCCTCCTCCTCCTCTCCCTCTCTCTCTCTCTCTCTCTCTCTCTCTCTCTCTCTCTCTCTCTCTGTGAGCCCCAAACTTCAGAAGTATCTCCTTTTATTTAGGGCAATGCAACATGCTCACGTGCATACTCACTTTAATAAAGAAAGGCTACAATCTCTGACCTCCACCATTTGCCTAATGCTAGGTTCACACAAATACTAATTAAAAAGATTTCAAGCAAGGGAAGAGACAACTAACAAAGAGCCTTCAGGGTAAGCTGTTATCTTCCTCCTTGAATCTCAGCTTTCTGGAATTCCCAAGTAACAGACCACAGCTGTGGGCTTTCTTAATTGTCTCTTGAGATGCTAATTTATTATCTTTACACGTTCGTATAAAGGTTATGGAGAGGACCTTTGAAAACCATTGTGGAGTGTTATTTAAGTCTCTGCAGTGAGCTGAATGGCTGCCTCCCATTCCATACCCTCAAGTACTAATAGGCAGTGCTGGTGAGAGAACTTGGAGAGCAGTAGTGTGAAAAGCCAACTTCCTAATCCACACTCCCTTTCTTCAACCCATTTTTCCATTTTCACCCCTCTTTACTCCACTGGCACCCGTCCTCCTTGCCCACAATAGTGGTATTCCTGTTTCTCTTCATGATACTCCTTCAGCAATCTACATCTACAAATGCCACTTGTCATTTAAGACCTTGTCCAAAATTCATTCTTATGTAAAGTGTACATTCAAACTGTTTTTACTATGCTGCACTGCTGGATTTCACTCTACACTAAAGTTTACTATAAATTTTGCAGTTTTGTTCCTACGATATCAGTGATTAGTTACTTTCTAAAACAGAATATATATTCCTCAAGGACAAAGTCTTATCTCACATAGGTGGAATTTTTGGGATCAGAATTATAAATTGACACAGACTCTGCACAAGGTCCTTCTTGCCCGACCTCACGGGCTGGGTTTGAAATGCAGAAAGTCCATTTCCTCTGGGTCCCAGGGGAGATTATGCTCACAGGGTAGGATGCAGCCCGCTGAGGACCACACGGGGAAAAAGTACCCAGGTAAGGGATGAATCGTAACTTGCTTCCTTTATGATGTGCAACTATCCATCCAATCACACTGCTTTGCTGTTTCAGGAAGAGTACTGTAGCCCTCCCCTGCACAGGTAAATCCCATGGTGGCTGGATAGAGATGCTGGGTCTTTATACCCAGAGAACACTGATCCCTGAGAGTCCTAGTTCCTTGCAATTCTTGTCCCTGGCTCCTTTTCTTTCTCATTGTGTACCATAATGCCAGGCAGGAAATCAGCAGACTCACTACCGTGGTCCCTGATAACTGGCACTGTGAAGAGTCTCTGATAATGGAATATGGAGATAGTAACATTGGCCTAATTATTAACTGGATGACTGAGGTAGAGTGGTAAGGTAAGAACACACTAATATTTGCCATTCAAATGTTGCTTTGTAAATTTTCTCAAATATTAGTACTTGAGCTCAGGGAGGTAATTCATGAAGTGCAGCTCCCAATAGCCTATAGGTCATTTTGGAACTTGGCCCTATGCTTCTTTGCCATGTTTCCTTCCTCTGCCAATCGTGAAAATTAAATCATAAGTATTATGCCTTATTACACAGACCCTCTTGACTTGACCGCATGACATCAGCCTGATACATCAGGTTCTATCCAGTTCCCAGTTAAAACCAGTATCTATTGCTGTATGCCAATTTTCAACCCACTGATCTTCAGTGGAAATGGCAGACCTTTCCCACTGAAGCCCTGATTTCAACTATCAGCACAGAATAACATATGCCATGATATTAACAATGAGATGGGTACAAGGAGCTGGCAATATGGACAAAGAAGCCAAAAGCCTGGGGATTCTTACTTGATGGGTACGGTGGGTGACCCTGAACGATGAAAATGAACATTCTGCCACTTTCCGTCCCGGCGGTGCCACACACGCGTCTCTTCCGACTGCATGGTCTTCGGCATCCCACTGCCATCCATGTACTGTGTGAGCCTAATGTATGCTATACAGGCAGCATCGTCCCCTACCAGATGCACATGGGGGTTCAGGATGATGGTGTGGATTGGTTTATTGCTTTTGGACAAAGCTGAAAGAAAACCACATGAAAATAAAAAAAAAAGTCAGTTTCTATATAAAGTAAACTAAAACCAGTAATAACTTAAGTGGGGATTAATTAATGGAGTGTTACTCATTCACTTCTTAGTTATCTAAAAGTCTAATTATTTGCATAATCCAGTGCTTGGCACTGTATAAAGAATAAAAATAAATGAACAAAAGTGGATAGAGTATTTTCTCTGATTTCTTTTATAGGTAAGTTTTTATGCTACTCTGGAAATTCGATGGAAAAAGCTAAAGAGCTTTATTTATTCACAACAGGAAATGGTTGGAAGCAAAAGTTGTTATAGAAGTTAAAGTAGAAAAGGTCTGGCCAGGTGCACAGAACAGCTTCTGGACTCTGGTGGAGTGGCCTGCTGAAGCAGCTGCCAGGATAGCGTGGGAGTGGTGCTTGGTGCCATTGGCTGATAAAGGACACAGGACAAAGGAAACATGTCAGATATGAACTATGGAGATCAATGTCTCCAAAAAAGATGGGCCCCAGCAGAAGTGTATTTCTGCATCTCATCAGTTTGTGTTCCAGGTAGCAGAGCCTATTACACGATGTTCTTTTGAGTCGTGATCATTTAGCATAAATCCACAATTTGGTGCCTGCCACAGAGCCTGGTTCTCAGCTTGCATCTGTTTTCTGACTAAGTAGTTCTCACTGGGCTTGAGCCACTGGTGTTTCAAAAGTGGCTGCCCTTTCCATATATTAACTGATCAGAAGATAAGAGGATTTAGTGCACATTACTTCTTGATATTTCTCTCTTAGGTCACTGATACAGGTTGAACTGTTCTGTTGTTATGCAAATATGCTTTGCATTCTCAGAAAATAGTTATTCAAATTAATCAGAATAATAACATAGTTGGCCAGGGCGAGATGACTCAGTAGTCTAAAGCGCCTGCTTAGGAAAGTTTAGGCAACTGCAGGGACTGTGGTTTCATCCTGGGCACCACATGCTGTGCCAGCCCCACCCTCAGGGCAGGCTGAGCGGCAATAATAATAATAATAATAATAATAATAATAATAATAATACATAAAATAAAATAAAGTTCTTGTAATTTTAACACACATATCCCTGTTTACTTACTTTGAAAATAAGTACCAAATATGCTTCACAGTGCTGTTCTATGTTTTTTTCTTTTTTTTGCGGGACCGGAGTTTGAACTCACACCCTTGCACTTGGCAGGCAAGCTCTCGTGCCACGGAGCTATCTCCCCAGCCCCAGTGCTGTTCTATGTTGAGCAATGTAGTGCACTGCAATTCTGTTATCTTCTTATATATTAATCATTTTATAAAATGTGAAATAGACAACCCATTCAGGACTGACTGATTCTTTCAGACAAAAGCTTTCTTTCCACCAATATGTATATTCCTTAACCTTTGCTGTTAAAAAATAAAACGAACTTCAAATAATATAGTTTTCTAACATTATATAGCTTATACATTCACTGGGACGTAGTAAGTATATTTAAGCAATACTGCTTCATTTCCTGCCTCTATTTCTTTTTTTCAATATTGGGGACTGAACCCCGTATCTTCCCACTGAACAACATCCACACCCCTTCTTAAAAAATAAAACATATCAAGAGTCAGGATCTTGCTATGCTGCTAGCCTGCCTAAGCTCAGTATGGTCCTTTAGCCTGAGCCTCCTAGGAAACTGGGATTATGGGACTATACCACCATACCTAGCTCAACCTTAGTTTTTACACAAAGGCAAATATTTTTTAGGTCAAGAGAACTTTCATGTCTCATTATCTATCTATCTATCTATCTATCTATCTATCTATCTATCTATCTATCTATCTATTATCTACTTTTCAATTCCAAACAAAATGTTATGGTGTAAAATGTTGGATGACAGTAAAAATTCTCATTGTAGAAAAAAAGACAAAGAATCTGCAAATTTGGGAAAAATTCAAAGGGAAGTTGAACAAGGCATGTTGCAGAATTTAGAAAGCAATGTACCGTTTTCAAAGTAGAACCGGTGAAAGTCCATTCCCTCCACTAAGTTACCCAAAGCTTCAGGTTCAAAGGCAGTAAGGCCTGGATCACAGATTTTTCTATAAGGGGAAAAATAATGAAAATAACCAATAAATAATTGTTATGATATATTTTATTGTTTCCTGTAAACATTCCTGTAAGGGAAAAAAGAAGCACTTAAAATTATTAAAAACATACACTTCCAACTGCAGATCTTGCATGGAGCAGTGGACTTCACATAAAGCTCTGCAAGAGGCACACACTAATGTACCTGGCTCAAGCCCAATTGTTTACCTTTTAATTTCTGAGGTGAATTCTCTAGTTTTTATAACTCTTGCCTTAACAGGAAGATCACCACGAGCCCAAGCTGTGTAGTGAGACTTTGTACCAAATACAGAAAAACAAACCAACACTTCCTAAAAGTTCTAATGTAAATGTAAGACTTGCTCCAAGTCTCTTGCATTCCAGAATTGAATGCTTTTGGAATAATTTTCCTTTCTTTCTTTCTTTTTTTTTATTTTAGTACTGGGGATTGAACTCAGGGCCTTGCGCTTGCTAGGCAGGTACTTATACCACTGAGCTATCTCTCCAACCCTTAAGGTTAGCTTGGGGCTTGCTTCTTTTCTTTTCTTTTTTTTTTTTTTTTTAATAGAATAATTTTTGAATGGATAATATCTTCTACAGTCACATCAAAAAACTTACATTATAATTTGCTTAGAGAAAGATACTACATCCCATACTTTCTTGAATGTTCATAATATTTAATTGAGCTTGTATCTAATGTTTGCTTTACATTCCAAACAAAATTGATCAGTGA
>PVKN010012543.1:0-20624 GCA_004027915.1 Capromys pilorides
ATGTTCTCCCTCTCTGCTGACCTCCTCTGGCTCTACTGTTATTGTTTTAACCAGCTTGGCTTTACTGAGATGTAATATACATACTATGCAGTTTCTTTTTTTTTTTCTTTTTAAATTTTTTTTTTTTATTTGTTTGTTTGCTTGTTGTGTTTGTTTGTTTCTTTATTTATTCATTTTGTGGCTGGCTCAGCCTGCCCTGGTGGTGGCGCTGGCGCAGCATGTGGTGCCGGGGATCGAACTGCAGTCCCCGCAGTTGCCTGAGCCCTCCTAAGCAGGCGCTTTAGACCACTGAACCATCTCGCTGGCCCTGCAGTTTATTTTTTAATTAATTAATTAATTTTGTCCTGGAGATTGAACCCAGAACCTCAGGGTTTTTTTTTTTTCTGGTACTAGGGATCAAACTCAGGATCCTGCATTTGTCAGGCAAACGTTTATTCTACTGAGCTATTTCCCTGGCCCCATGTAATGTTAAACATATAATTTATCACTGAGCTACATCCCCGACTCCTTTTAATATTATGTTTATTTTTCTTTTTTTGAGAGAAAAATGCAGTTCACTATGCAGTTCAGGCTGGCCTTGAACTCACTGTGTAACCCAACCTGGTCTTGAACTTGCAGCAATCCTCCAGCCTTGACCTCTTGAGTGCTGAGATTACAGTCATGTGCCATGAAACCTGGCGTTTTTCTTGTTTTTTAAAACAGGGTCTCTTGGGCCAGTGAGATAACTCAGTGGTCTAAAGCACCTGCTTAGGCAAGCTTAGCCTCAGGGACCGGGGTTCAATCCCTGGCACCACATGCTGTGCCAGCCCCACCCCCAGGGCAGGCTGATCTGGCCATAACATTAAATAAATACATACATACATACATACATACATACATACAAACAGGGTCTCTACATAGTTCAGGCCCCCTCAGCCTCTAAAGTGCTGGGTTAGACATGCACCACCACACCTGGCCTGTTTTTAAATTTTGAGGCAAATTACTAAACTGCCTCTATCTGGCCTTGAATTTAGAATCCTTTTACCTTAGCCTCTTGAGCAGCTGAGATTGCAGGGATATGCCAGTGGAACTCTGCTGCCTCAGCCTCCTGAATGCTGGGATTACTGGCATGTGCCACTATACCCAACTGTTTTTCTTTTTTCTTTTGTGGGATGGGGAGGGGGTTCGGACTCATGACCTTGCACTTGCCAGGCAGGCACTTGTGCTACGGAGCTATTTCCCCAGCCCCGCAGTTGTTTTTCAAAAATATTTTCTTTAAGAATAGGACAAGTCACCTATTATCCCAGCACTTTGGAGGCTGAGGCAGGAGGATCTGTGTGAGTTCATGACCAGCCTGGGCTACAAAAGTGAGCTCAGTGCCAGCCTGAACTGCATAAGAGACCCTGTCTCAAAAAGACAAAAAAAAAAAAAAAAAAAAAGAATAGGACAACTAGGGCCAGCAAGATAACTCAGCGGTCTAAAACACCTGCTTAAGTAGGCTTAGGCAACCGCAGGGACAGGTGGTTCGATCCCCAGCAGCACATGCTGCGCCAGCCTCACCTCCAGGGCAGGCTGAGCCAGCCATAAAAAAAAAAGAATAGGACAATTAGCTGGACGTGGTAGCACAGGCCTGTAATCCCAGCTTTTGTGAGGCTGAGATAGGAGTATCATTGCAAGTTCAATACCAGCCTGGGCTACACAGTGAGCTCAACACCATCCTGGGCTGGCGAGGCAGCTCAGTGGAATATGTGCTTGCCTGCCAGGTGCAAGGGTCTGAATTCAATCCAAAAACAGCCTGAATTACATAGTCAGACCCTCTTTATTTATTTTATTTTAATTTATTTATTTGTTTGTTTGCTTGTTGTGTTTGTTTCTTTATTTATTCATTCCGTGGCTGGCTCAGCCTGCCCTGGTGGCGGCACTGGCGCAGCATGTGGTGCCGGGGATCGAACCGCAGTCCCCGCAGTTGCCTGAGCCCTCCTAAGCAGGCGCTTTAGACCATTGAACCATCTCGCCAGCCCCTCTTTATTTATTTTTGTTTGTCTTTTTGAGACAGGGTCTCACTATGCAGTTCAGGCTGGCCTTGAGCTCACTTTTGTAGCCCAGTCTGGTCTCTAACTCAAACTGATCCTCCTTCCTGTCTCTGCCTCTGCCTCCCAAGTGCTGGGATTATGGGCATGCACCACCACACCCAGCTTAACAAAATTAAGTTTAAAATTTATTTATTATTTTGACATAGGGTTTCATTTTATTTATTTATTATTTTTTGTCTTTTTGAGGCAGGGTCTCGCTATGCAGTTCAGGCTGGCCTTGAGCTCACTTTTGTAGCCCAGGCTGGTCTTGAACTTGCACTGATCCTCCTGCCTCGGCCTCTCAAGTGCTGGGATTACAGGCCTGCACCACCAAGCCCGGCCCAGGGTTTCACTTTATAGTTGTTTTTTTCTGTCTTTCTTTTTTTTCGGGACTAGAGTTTGAACTCACGACCTTGCGCTTGCCAGGCAGGCACTTGTGCCATGAGCTATCTCCCCAGCCCCAACTTTATAGTTAAGTTAGCTTTGAACTCACTATGTAGTCCAGGTTGATCTCAAACTCTTAGATCTTCTTGCTTCACCCTCCAGAGTGCTGGGATTTTTTTCCCAGCACTGGGATTTTTTATACATGTGGTTCCACCTGATTGTAAATTTATTTATTTTATTATTTTTTTTCGTAAATTTATTTTTTGAGACAGGGTCTTGCTAGATTTCTGACCTTGAAATCCTGGACTCAAGCAATCTTCCTGTCTCAGCCTCCTGAGTAGCTGTGATTACAGGTGTGCATCACTGCACCCAGTTATGTTTTTATCATTCAGTTTCTAGGAATTCTTTATATATCATCAGGCATTGCAATACTCGCCTATAATCGCAGAATCTACGAGGCTGAGGTAGGAGGATTGTTGCAAGTTTCAGGCTAATCTGGGCTACATAGAGAGTTCAAGGCTAGCCTGAACTACATAGCGAGACCCTCTCATAAACCAAAAGAAGAGGGGCTGGGGAGATAACTCCGTGGCACAAGTGCCTGCCTGGCAAGTGCAAGGTCGTAAGTTTGAATCCTGGTCCCACCAAAAATAAATAAGTAAATAAACCAAAAGAAGAAAAAATATATTTATTTGGTTTTTCACTTTGTTTTAGATTTTTTATTATAATTTCATTTCATCTTTTTATTATAATTTTATTTATTTATTTTTTGTCTTTTTGAGACAGGGTCTCACTATGCAGTTCAGGCTGGTCTAGAACTCACTTGTGTAGTCCAGGCTGGTCTTGAACTCACACCAATCCTCCTGCCTCAGCCTCCCAAGTGCTGGGATTACATGGGATCACACCATGCCTGGTTTTTTTTTTATTTTTTAAATTAAAAAAAAAAATTTGTGTGGGCCGGCGAGATGGTTCAGTGGTCTAAAGCGCCTGCTTAGGAGGGCTCAGGCAACTGCGGGGACTGCAGTTCGATCCCCGGCACCACATGCTGTGCCAGCGCCACCACCAGGGCAGGCTGAGCCAGCCACAAAATGAATAAATAAAGAAACAAAACAAACACAACAAGCAAACAAATAAATAAATAAATAAAAATTAAAAAAAAAAATTTGGGGGGGGGGCAGCAAGATGGTTCAGTGGTCTAAAGTGCCTGCTTAGGAAAACTTAGGCAACCACAGGGACCACGATTCAATCCCCGGCACCACATGCTGCGCCAGCCCTACCCCCAGGCCAAGCTGAGCTGGCCATAACACAAATAAATAAAAGAGGTTTAAAATTTTTTTTTTTTTTTTTTTTTTTTTGTCTTTTTGAGACAGGGTCTTGCTATGCAGTTCAGGCTGGCCTTCAGCTAACTTTTGTAGCCCAGGCTGGTCTTGAACTCACACCAATCCTCCTGCCTCAGCCTCCCAAATGTTGGGATTACAGGCATGTGCCACCCAGGACTTAAAGTATTCTAGGCAAGTGTGCTACCACAGAGCCAGATTCTCCCTAGATTTCATGTTTTATTTAAACATTTTAGACAGGTTCTCTCTATGTAATTCATGCCAGCTGTGGTCTCATTATGTAGCCAAGGATAGTCTTCAACTTGCCACGAGTTTCCTGCCTTAACCTCTGGAATGCTGGGATTATAGGTGCACCATCTCGCTAGACTCAAGGTTATATAGTTTCACCTTACTTTTTTTTCTTCTAGGAGTTTCAGAACTCTGCTCTCCTTTTTTTTTTTTTTTTCTGTCTTTTTGAGACAGGGTCTCACTATGCAGTTCAGGCTGGCCTTGAGCTCACTTTTGTAGCCCAGGCTGGTTTCGAACTCACATTGATCCTCCTGCCTCAGCCTCCCAAGTGCTGGGATTACAGGCATGCACCACCACGCCCGGCCCTTTCATCCTTTTTATTTTTTTGTATTATTATTATTATCTCTACAGGGTCTCACTATGCAACTCATAGTGATCCACCTGTTTCCTGCCTCCCAAGTGCTGGAATTACAGGCGCGTGCCACCGCGCCCGTGCTGCATCGCAGGCTCAGCGCGCTCGACAAAGCGGGACCGGCGCAGCAGGCAGGGCCAGGAACCAAACCCAGGCCTCTGCGCTTCCCTAAGCAAGAGCATACTTCGCTGAGCTATACCGCCGGCCCTCATCCTTTTTTAAACAAAGTTTCATTGTACAGTTTAGGCTACCTTTGCGCACACTTTTAGAGCCCAAACTGGTCTCCAACTCGTGATGGTCCTCCTGCCTCAGCCACCCTAGTGCTGGGAGTGCATCATTATGCCCAGCAACCCTCTCCTCCTTTTTATTTTATTTTACATTTTTTTTTTTTTTTTTTTTTTTTTTTGCGGTACTGGGAATTGAACTCAGGAGCTTGCACTTGCCAGGTAAATGCTTATTCTACTGAGCTATCTCCCTGGCCGTTCCTCCTTTTTAATATGGAGTGTGGGAATGGAGGTCTGGGCATGGTCTTCAAGGGAAAACCCATTGGTCCTCCCCAAATACAGAGGTCGACTTCTTGGCCACAAGATCCCTGTTGGCCTCAACTTCTGGCCGCTCACTGCCTGCACCCTAAGGGGGGTGCCTCAGCGGACGCGGCTGGCGGACCGGAGCGGAGCTTGGGGGCGTGGCCTGGACGCACCCGCCACCTCGGCCCCGCCCCCAGCATCCCGCCCGCGGATCGCAGGGCCGCAGAAAGGCGTCGTGGCTGCTTCGGCCCCTCCGCGGTTGGAGGAGCTGCTGGCCGAGGCCCGGCGGGCCTTCCGGGAGGAGTTCGGGGCCGATCCTGAGCTGGCGGTGTCGGCGCCGGGCCGCGTCAACCTGATCGGGGAGCACACGGACTACAACCAGGGCCTCGTGTTGCCCATGGCGAGTGAGGGGCCCCATGGTCGCCGGCCGGGCTCGCGGAAGGGTGGGCGGCGAGCGGGACGCGCTGGCTTGCACGTGCGAAGAGAGGACGCCTTTCCTCTCCAGCCCGGTCTCTGGGGAGGGGGGCTCCTGATCCTCGCCCTCTGCCTGGGAGAGAGTTTCCCTCCAATGTATAGTCGGGGCCTTTGGCCTCCAGAGTCCCCAGCCACTGACCTCTCGCCCCAGCCGGTTTATTTACAGAGGAAGAAAGCAACCCAGAGACGGGTAGACCTGCTCACGATTTCACAGCCGGTTCTTGGTGTGTTACTTTCCAGCTTTCTATCGGGTGCCTTTAGCCCCACCTCTCATTTGGGAAATGTACCGCCGAGCATCAGAGGCCATCCCGCGACGGGAAGGCTTGGGGCTTCCTTGGTCTTGTTTTCCTGTGGAGCTAGTCTGCTCTCCTCCTAGGCCGCCGGAGGGCAGAGTCCAGCTTCACCGCCCGCCTGCAACTGGCCCCACCTCCTGAAGCCCCAGGGGACCAAGCTCTAAGCTCCTAGCTTCAAGCCCCCAGGGCTGGTGTGGCACTCTGGCTAGAGTTCAGCCACACCTCATTCTCTTCAACTTGTTCTCTTCAACTTGAACTCCTTCCCCCAGTGGTCCGTCCGGGTCATCTCCAGAAGCAGAACCTTGGCTGGAGGGCATTTCTGGAAGGGCTTAGTCCATCAGCTGGTCTGATACTCTGTCTCTCCTGCCAGGCGCTGGAGCTTGTGACCCTACTCGTGGGCAGCCCTCGAGCAGACGGGCTTGTCTCTCTTCTCACCACCTCTAAGGATGCAGATGAGCCTCAGCGGCTACAGTTCCCACTACCCACAGCCCAAAGGTCTCTGGAGCCTGGGACCCCCCACTGGGCCAACTATGTCAAGGGGGTGATTCAGCACTACCCAGGTATGGGGCTTAGGGCTGGATCAAGTTCCTGATGGAGTGACATGAATTTGTATGATGTGACACAGGGAAAACTTGCAGGTTGGAGCATGCCATTGTTACAGATGAGAAAACTGATACCCTGAAGGGTTTCCAAAACTTGACTTGAGTTTGTCTTTACACAAGTGGTAGAGCCAGGATTCAGACCCCAGCTTGCTGGGCTTTAGAGCCCTAAATCAAGAGGACAACTAAGAAGGCTGCCCCAGCACCCTCAGAGGGCGTAGGAACGGGGAGGATGATGGGCCCTTTGGGCCCAGCAGGTTGCTGGTGGCCTCTGACAGTTGAGACATATAACCTGGAAGCAGCTGCCAGCCAGTTGTCTCCCTTTACACCAGGACACACTCCTACAGTCCAGCTTACCATCACCATTCTTTCCCTGCAGCTTCTCCCCTCCCTGGCTTCAGTGCAGTGGTGGTCAGCTCAGTGCCCCTAGGTGGTGGACTGTCCAGCTCTGCATCGCTGGAAGTGGCCACGTACACCTTTCTCCAGCAGCTCTGCCCAGGTACCACCTAGGCCCCCAGCCCCTGCCTGCCCTCCTTCCCTGAGATCTTTGTGGTCTTTGTGCCACTGCCCAGGCCCTAGCTTCCCCACCTCACCCTGTGCTGCAGACTCGGGGGCAGTAGTTGCCCGGGCCCATGTGTGTCAGCAAGCAGAGCACAGCTTCGCAGGGGTTCCCTGTGGTATCATGGACCAGCTCATCGCTCTGCTGGGGCAGAAAGGCAACGCGCTGCTTATTGACTGCAGGTCAGGGGTTTCCTTTGTACCTTCCCGCCTTGTGATCAGGAGCTCCTAGGTGGGGTGTGCCCACCATCTGGCCTGGCCAGTGGAACCTTGGTCCTGTCATCTCCCCAACTCTTAACTCCATCCCAGGTCCCTGGAAACAAGCCTAGTGCCTCTGTCGGACCCCAAGCTGGCCGTGCTCATCACCAACTCCAATGTTCGACACTCCCTGGGCTCCAGCGAGTACCCCCTTCGACGCCGCCAGTGTGAAGAGGTGTCCCGGGCGCTTGGCAAGGAGAGCCTTCGGGAGGTGCGGCTGGAGGAACTTGAGGGTAAAGAGCTGAACCTTTCCTGGAGATGGCTGGGCTCCTTGCTGGGCCCTGTGTGTTGCCTTGACTCTGCTACCTGTGCCCTAAAATCCAGGGCCATTCCCCGTGCTCCGCCCACTTTTCCCCAAATACTGAAAACTTAGGGCCCTGATCTCAGCAGAGCTGCTTGAAATATTATTTATTTTTGTGGTGTTGGGGTTCAAACTGAGGGCCTTCTATATCTCAGACAAGTCCTCTACCACTGAGCTACACTTGGAGGAATCCTGTTTGAACTCCTCTACTACTGCATTTTTGTGGCCTCTTGAGGGTTGTACTGTGTCCCATTCACTTTGAAAGCCACACATGCTGTTCGTGGAGCACTGCTGGGCCAGCCCCCTGCAGGGAGCCCTGACTGGTGGAGTGACGCAGGTGTCCACTCTGGAGAGGAGTTCTTTAGAACAAGGCCTGAGCTTGTCCACTTCTTAGGGCCCCCTTCACTGAATAGTGCTGTCCACTAACTCCACCAGGGCCTCTGCCCATTTCCCCAGGTCTATAGGCAGACAGTGTGGGGCAGCATACAGGGCTGCTGACTCTTGTTCCTCCCTAGCGGGCAGAGAATTGGTGAGCAAGGAGGGCTTCCGGCGGGCCCGGCATGTGGTGGGTGAGATCCAGCGCACCGCCCAGGCAGCAGCTGCCCTGAGCCGTGGGGACTACAGAGCCTTTGGTCGCCTCATGGTGGAGAGTCACCACTCGCTCAGGTGAGGCCCTGCGCTGCCCCACACCTCCCAGGCACAGGTGGATCCCAAGCCCATCCCTCCTGTATCTTCTCTTCAGGGATGACTATGAAGTGAGCTGCCCCGAGCTGGACCAACTGGTTGAAGCTGCATTGTCTGTCCCTGGGGTTTATGGTAGTCGTATGACAGGTGGTGGCTTTGGTGGCTGCACAGTAACCCTCCTGGAAGCTTCTGCTGCTTCCCGTGCCATGCAGCACATACAGGTGGGTGAGCACCAGAGCCTGGAGGGGCAGGAAAGGAGGTTCTGGAGGCACTGTCTGCCCTGGGGACACTCACACCCTCCTGCCTGTCCCCCAGGAGCAGTACAGTGGGACAGCCACCTTCTACCTCTCTCAGGCGGCGGATGGAGCCAAGGTTCTGCAATTATGATGCCCCAGGACAGCTCAGCTGGTGCAGCAGGCTGTTCCACTCTGCCTCTGGCACCCACTTTCCACACTGGGTGTGCAATAAACTTGTGCCTCAGACCTGCAACCTACCTGCCTCTAGAGGTGGCTGTGCTCAGGGCCAGAGAAGGACTGTCAGAATTGTCTTTCTGCCTTGGGCTGGCACCTTGCAGAACGGGTAGGACAAAGCCAGGCAGTAGCAAAGTCCTTTATTTAGTGCAGTACAAATGCTGGGGCCTTGAGCTGGTCTGAGCTCTTTGGTTACAAATGAATTTGGGCCAGGGCTAAAAGAGACAGCCTGAAGAGTCTCCTGTGACCTCTGCACCTTCATGCTTCCCAGAGAACACCTGCCTCTGCCCTGTGGTAAGCATGCAGGTACCCTGGGCCCCTCAAATCTTAAAGATGCTGCAGCTGAGAAGGTGGGCCCAGGTTTTGAGACATTGCTGGGGTTGGGGCATCAGGTTTGGAAGAACTGTTGGTCCACCTGGGTGCTGAGGGTTCCACTGCTGGTCAGCGTCCGGCTCACAAACTCCTGTGTCACATGCCGAGTGAGAGAGCCACCTACCTCCATGTGCTGGGACCCCAGGGTCAGTCCATCTGCAGGGGAAGCAGTTAGGATGATCTGGCCTGCATCCCTGCCCACCTCTGCCCTCTGGAACCACAATCCTTTGCTCCTGTCACTCACCCATTAGGAAGGGCTCGGTGCTGCTGCTGTGGGTGGTGGTGATGCTGCTGTACTCGCCTTGTAGAGGGACTTGGAGGAGCCCAGCGTGGCCACTCAGCTGTGGGAAGGGACCTGGAGCAGGCAGATTGGCCATCAGGGTGACTGGAGAAGCGTGGCCAGAGACATAATGGGAACACTGAAGGGGAGCATCCTACCTCCATCCTGGGACTCAATAGTGATGATGCCCTCACGCTCTGGCCCAAAGCCCTCAGTGGTCCTGGCCTGCACCTTGAACTTGTAAGGCACATTCTCACTGAGGCCAGGTACTGTTAGTCTGCTTTCCAGATTGTCTCCATCCACCCGGAATGTGGTGGCTGGCCCTGCACAGGGAAGTCACCTTTCAGCCCTGATGGCCCCTCCTCCACTCCCACCCCCATGACCACCTCTGTCCCCAGGGTGGGCAGTACCTGCTCCTTGAGCCAGCTCACAGGTCACCAGGTAGCCCAGGATATCTCCATTGGGTCTCCGGGGTCGCTCCCAGCTCAGCTGCAGCGAGTCAGGGCTCAGGGCAGTGAACACCAGTGGGCCTGGGGCGCTGGGGGTGCTCAAGGTGAAGGTAGACCCTGGAGGCAGCAGAGCGAGGATATCAGTATGGCAGTGCTTGGTGGGCATGACGGTGCCACTGTGGGGGCAACCTGCTCACCTGGCAGAGGGCAGAGTGGGCTCTGTGGGTGCACCTGTGACTCAATGGTGATGACACCTTCGCGCTCCCGGCCCCAGCCTTCCTGGCTCTGGGCTCGCACTCGGAACACATATGAGTGGTTGGGCAGGAGATCTTCTACCACCACTGAAGTCTGGCCGGGGTTGGGGATGTTGAGCCGATGCAGTTCACCTGAGGGATGCAGCGAAGGCAGAATGTAGGGCAGCTTTCCTGCCCCTGCTGGCCTCCCTTCCCTAGGAGCCCAGGTTATGATGTTGCAAGCATGTCTGTCCAGATATATACCACTTCCAGGTTCCTAGAAGGCCACTCAGGCCAGCCCAGGGTCCTAGAGGCTGTATTAGACAAAACCTAATAGGGAGTGGTGAGAAGCCTGGGGAGATGGATGGGGCTCAAGAGGAGACAGCTGCTGCTGGTGTGCTGCACACTTGGAACCCCAGCACTCAGGCAGGATCACTAGTTCAAGACCAGCTTGGACTATATAGGGAGACCTGGTCTCAAAAACACCAAAAAGGCAACAAAGGGGAGCGGCATGGTGGGAGAAGCCTCAGAATGGTTGGGTGGGGCCTTTCATGCTCTGGGGCCCCAGGTGAGTTCCTGACCCAGCTGAGGTGCCCTGTGTTCCCGTGGGGCCACCCCTATAGCTGGTAGGCGCCCTGCCTCACCGCCATTCAGTAGCTGATACTCCACGCTGTAGCCCAGCAGCGCACGCTCGCACTGTGGCTCCTGCCAGCTCACTTTCAGAGATGTGGGCCCCAGTGCTGAGAACACCAAGCGGGTGGGAGTGTCGGGCACACCCACAGCTGCACGAGAGTCTGGAGACAGGAAGCTGCGGTTAGTCCGAGCGAGAGGCAGGGCTGCAGTCTGGGTGGAATCAGCTCTGCCCCTGGCGTACTTGCTGGCTGGCCTGTCTAGGTACACAGGCTGCTGGCTCACCCTGCAACATCCTGTCCAGGCTGCCCCCCACCTCCCGCACATCCTCAGAGTGGGGACAGACCCAGCCTGTGCCGAAAGGGTGAGCCCTGAGGGCCTCCAAGCCTGACCCCACCTCCTCTGCTGGCTCTCCTTGCCCCTGCCTGGCCCCGCACCCCAGCAGGGCAGAGGCTGTGGTAGGCATCAGTGCTGATGAGGATGGACAGTGGTTAGCTCCTGGGAATGGCGTGAGAAGGCTTAAGTGCTGGCTGTGATATGGAGCGTGGCGACGTGATGTGATGTGGAGCGTGGTGGAGGATAGCCGTGGGGACACAGTGATGGTGACCCCTGTACTACCTGGACCCCAGGAGGGTGCTGCTGGCTTCCCAACCAGGATTATGGAGTCTGGAGAGCCCCTGGAGGGGGGGAGCCCCTTCCTCTGAGCCTGACTCCAGGACCCCAGGGCCCAGGACAGCGGAAGCCTGCTCCTCCCGTCTTCCCAGATGGGAGGGAGGCCTAGGGTGGGACAAAAGAAGTGTGAGAGGGCGGGAGGCTTTGTGTGCCCACACGTGCTGGAGACTGGGGACAGGCAGTGGGGGTGGTAGGCCAGGTGGTAGAAGGGGGGACCTCGGCTGGTCGGGGAGCTGGGGTTGCCAGCATTCACTCACCCTGGGAGGACAGAGACGTGAGGGTGGAGTAGTCCCGGGGTAGTGTGCCGGAGCGAGAGTGCTCTGTGCGGGTCAGCGAGTGGTAGTCCCGAGTGAGGGTGGAGGACGTGCTCAGCATGCGGTGTGACGGATGTGGGCTCAGGTGGGTGCCGTAGGCAGCGTTGGCTGCTGTCATCCTGTGCAGGGAGTTGGCACTGCCGAGGAAGGCAAAGTCCATCCGGCCATTCACCAGGTGCTCTGCAGGAGAGAGACCAGTCAGGAGGCCCTGCATGAGCCCTGAGACTTACGCCTAGGGGATCCCAAGGTTCCCTGACCTCTCAGGAGCCTTGCCCTAAATACAGCTGGGCCTTCTCCAGCTGCCAGGGGGAGGCCTTGTGTTCTCTGGCTCCATGGGAGAGCCAAACCCAGCAGGCTCCACCTTGGGACTCGTGCATCAGCCATCTTGAGAGGAGCCCAGAGTCTACCCCTGAACACAGCAGGCTGCCCTGGGGTGCCCCCAGTATTGGGACTCATCACGGAGCTATACCCCCCCCTTTTTTTGCGGGACTGGGGTTCGAACTCACAACCTTGCACTTGCCAGGCAAGCACTTGTGCCAGGGAGCTATCTCCCCAGCCCCAACCCCTTCTTTTTGAGGTATGATCTTGCCTGTAGCTCAGGCAGGATTTAAACTTGAGGTCCTTCTACCTCAACCTCTCTCAGTGCCCCAATTTTCCCCGGAAGACTGCTGAAATTGTATGCCCCCAGCCAGCCAGACACCATCTTGGGTTGTCACTGTCCCATCCTGCCTCAGGGAGACCCTGGGCTCTCGAGGTCTGCCTAGTGCTGTTGCAGGGCCCTGGTTAGGGTACCCTGATGGGCAGCTGGCCCAAGACTGGAGCAATGGGTGACCCTTGGGCGGTCACCTCCAGGGGGTCGGGGCGTTGCCTCGCGGGCCCAGCTGCCACCCTCCCCGTCCGTGACACCCGAGGCGCCACAGCTGTCGTCGTCGGAGCGCCCGCTGCTGGCCGACAGGCGCGGGATAAGCTCTGGGGGCAGCCGCCACGTGACGCGCCGCAGGTCCAGCTCCTCCCCCAGCAGGGGCTCGAACTTCCAGCTGCCGCCTTGGGAATAACGAAGGGCCGCGTTGGCGGCGCCGCGGTGGAGCCCTTCCTCCCGGCTCTCTGGCGACTTGGGGCCGGCCACCGGAGAGAACAGAGACCCTCACCCGCTTGAGGCCTTGCGGATAAATAAGCTCGCGTTTGGCCACAGCCGGAGGGGAAAGGCCCGGCCGGTACCAGCCTAAGGTTTCTTTTGTTATCTAAATATGCCTCCAAGCCCGATCCCACCTCTTCTGCTGGCTGGCCCTCTCCTTGCCCCTGCCTGGCCCCGCACCCCAGCAAGGCAGAGGCTGTGTTAGGCATCAGTGCTGATGAGGATGGACAGTGGTTAGCTCCTGTTCAGCAGAGTTACCAAGTCCCTGCCTGCCTCCCAGGACAGCTCTAGAAGTGCCAGTAGCAGCTGAAGTGGGGCTCCTGGTCCTTAAGAGGCTCAGATCCACAGACATTTGCAAAGACACCCCTCCCCCCTCCCACAGGCAGGAAAGGACAAAAGTACAAACAGTAAATGTGTTCTGGAGGATTTTCCACTCCAGGCCTTGTGTGACAGGTGTCACATTTTGCAGGCTAGAAAACTAAAAGCACAAAGAAAGTAACTGATCTATGCTGGAGTCACGGAGCCAGTGATAAACCTTCGCACTCAGGCGTCCAGCACAAGCATCGCATTGCTGGGAATCAAGTGGGGAGGAACGGCGGCCACCATCGCTGCCTCATGCTCCTCCCACTGCTGGAGCTGACCCGGGCAGGGGGCTCCCAAGGGTCTTGACTCCAGGGTACAGCCAGGCAACGTTCAGATCCCATGTTTGAAAGCCTAGGTACATGTGTGTGAGCCTGTGTTCACCTGCCTACAGGCAGATGCCCATACGTCCTCAGACACAGATGTGCACCATTGTCCATGGGCCACTTCGGCTTTATCCCCTCTGTGCACTCCTGTGTTTGAGGCAGGAGTGTGTGTGGGGGGGGTAGAAGGTGGGGGGTAGGAGATGGGGGTGGGGTGGAGGTGGTGGCTGCTTGCCTTGAGCTCATGCCCAGCATGTGTCAGCCCCTTTGCTCTCCAGGCACCAGGGACAGCCTTCTGTGTGCCTGGAACCTGCACCTTTTTCTTGTGGAGTCCACTCACCAGTGTCATCTGAGACGCTGGGCCTCTGGCTGCCAGCTGGGGTGCGCAGAACCTCGTCGCTGTACATGAGGAAGCTTTCGTAGTCTTCCCCACCCTGGGCGTCCACGATAGGAATGTCTGGGATGATGGGGACTGCAGAGGGGGAGGAGGTGAGCCAGGGGCTTGAGGGACCTCCTGTCCCCCTGCCTGCCTTGTCCATTGCCACCCCACACTCACTGGACATGGGCCGCTTGGGCTGGGTGGCTAGGTTGATAATGGCCTCGCGCTCAGGGCCCCAGCCTGCCCCATTTCGGGCCTTCACTGTGTAGCGGTAGGGCTGAGATTCTCGAAGGTTCTCGATGAGCAGCATCCGGTTTTTGGGGCTGTCCACCAGCACTTTCTTCATGGGCCCAATGGGTCCTAGGGGAGGCAGAGTGCTTCAGAGTAGTCACCCAGGTTCCCAGTTTGTCCCACCCCACCCCTGTCTTACCATGGCTGTAGTACAGCCCTGATCTATACCTGGAGGGGACAGGGAGCCAGCTGGAAACTCCTGCCACCTGCCCAGCCTTTACGACCTAAGTGTGACCAGCTACCAGCTGCTGCCAGCTTGGCAAAGGATTCCTTGCTAAATAAATGGCAAGGCCAGCACTAGGTTCATGGTGGCTCTGTCATGACTTGCACTGGTCAGCAAGAGGGCCTACATCCAAGGTGCCTCCAGGACAAGGATTTTCCCACCCAGTGCTCAAGATGACAGCCCAGCCCAAGTGCCACGCTGAAGAGGCAGAGGGAGAGACGCTGACAACTGCCTCATCCTGGACTCACACTGCAGCCAGAGGAGCTAGGGTAGGACTGATGACTTTTTCACTGGGCCACAAGTCATCCCTGGTGTTAAACAGCAGGTCAGAGAGGACTTTCCAATTGGCCCATGAGTGGACTAAATGAAAACTGAGATCATAGTGTTATACAGCTACCAAGGAGGCTGGTATGTGATTGGATGGTTAGTGAAAAGTGAACAGGTAGCCCCATCTCCCCTCTGAAAGTCTTGCTGTCCTCTGTTCTGTTAAGTCATCCTGTTGGGATCCTCGGGTGATATGAGGTGGTCAGCTCTGCATTCCTGGGACTGACATTGAAGAGGTGAAGGGGTATGGAAGTCCCTGTGCCAAGTGAGAGACAGGGCACTTTCTCATCTTGACAGCTGCAGTGACCATCTAACTTTGCCTCCCTTCCAGGACTGGGGAAAAATAACAGTTCTGACATGTGTTCTTGCCTAACGCTCACAGACAAAATGTATGAAGTACCCTGAAAAATGTTTATCTGAAATTCAGGGTGTCCTGTGTATTTATGACACAAGGGATTAAGGTCATGGCCTTGGTTATGCTAGACCTGAGCTCTACCACTGAGCTGTATCCCCCCTTTTTACATTTTTAAGAGCCTTTGAAATGAGCTCCATTCCTCAGGTCTTTTTTTTTCTTTTTGAGACAGGGTCTCACTATGCAGTTTGGGCTGGCCTTGTGCTCACTTTTTATAGCCCCCCAGGCTGGTCTTGAACTTACAGTGATCCTCTTGTCTCAACCTTCCCAGTGCTGGGATTACAGACATATGTCATCATGCCTGGTTCAGGCCTCGTATTTTTTTTTTTCTTTTTGAGACAGGGCATTGATCTGTAGTTCAGGCTGGCCTTGAGCTCATTTTACAGCCCAGGCTGGTCTTGAACTCCCAACGATCCTCCTGCCTCAGCCTCCTGAGTGCTGGGATCACAGATGTGCACCACTTGCCTGACCCATCCTGTGTTTTGTTTGGAGGAATGCATCTCACTTTGTTGTCCAGGCTGGTCTCAAATTCTTGGGCTCAAGTGATTCTCTGCATCCACATGGTTTTTTTTTTTTGTATCAGGAATTGAACTTGTGCTGTTACGCTGTATCCTTGTCCCACACATTCTGTGTCTTTATTTGCTAACCCTAACTATGCTCTGGTCCTAAGGAAATTATACAGATGAGACAGTTACCTGGCTCTCACCTCTGTACGCGTGTATAACCCTAGCTGACCAAAAGCCTCAGAATGCCTCAGGCTTATCTGCTGACCAGGAGGATGGGCCTTAAGTGCCCAGGAGTGACCTGGAGGCCCAGGCAGGCTCTCTGGCCCTGTCTTGCAGGGCTGCTGCTGCCGCTGAGGCTGGGAAAAGTCCCTTCCTTACGGTTGTCTTCATTCACCAGGCCGTAGCAGACTTCATAGGCTGTGATCTCGCCATTGGTCTCAGCTGGCTCAGCCCAGCTCAGTTGGGTCACCGTGGAGGAGACGACATTGAAGGCCAGACGCCCGGGCTCACTGGGTACTGGGGAGAGCCAGAAAAGACACTGTCACTGGCAGGGGGAGGGCCTTATGGGGCAGGCCTGGGAGGCAGCGCACACTGGCATTGGGGTAGCTGGGGATGAATGGAAGAACAGGGCCAGGCCTCACCTTCCTGGTGGGTGCGACAGGACACCAGGGAGCTGTAGGGACCCTCGCCTTGTGCCCCATAGGCACACACCTTCATCTCGTAGTCACAGTATGGGTACAGGTTGGTGAGCTCCACTGAGGGTACCTTGCTGTCGAGCAGGTGGGCTTCAGACTCTGAGTCACCCTGGATCCAGTACTTCACCTGCTCCGGAGCAGGGGCACTGGTCAGTGGGGAGTGGCAAGTGCCAAGCCACTCAGCCCTGGCTCTGCTGTGCCCTTTGCACAGGTGGGACACTGCAGCTCTGGCTCTGGGGGTTTGCACACCAGAGTTGGGGCAGAACAAGGACACAGGTCCCTCCAGGAAGGAGAAAAGATGTCTGAAATACTCAAGAATGGTTCTTCCCAGGGGCGGGGGATGTAGCTCAGTGGGCCAGTGCCTGCCTAGCAAGCGCAAGGCTCAGAGTTTGATTTCTGATACCAAAAAACAAAATGGTAAAAAAAAAAGAATGGTTCTTCCCTCTTCCCCAGGCCCACGTGGGGTTTCCTTCTGTTCACCTACTGGTTCTAGGCATGACCCTCCTCAGGGTATCCCACCTCTCATGGTTGCTGAGTGCCTCACCTCCCCGGTCCCCCCACTTACCCTATATCCCATTGGTTTGCCAGGCGGGGGCAGCCAGTTGAAATGGATCTTCCGGGACCCAGCAGCCTTGGCATTGGGGTTCTGTGGGGCACCCAGGTCCCCACGGGGTGGTGGTGGTGATGATAGCATCTGAAGTGTGAGGTTTCGGTCCAGTTCATCTAGTGGAGTGAGGGTGAACCTTTTGTTTTTTGTTTATTTTCATTTTTTAGCGGGACTGGGGTTTGAACTCATGACCTTGCATTTGCCAGGCAGGCACTTGTGCCACAGAGCTACCTCCCCAGCCCGTGGGTGAACCTTTTAGAGTTTTCAGTGAAACAAATGGCCCATGGTGGCATGCATGCCATAGGTTCACCACTGTTGATTTAGTGGGTCATACAGTGTGTAGCTACCAGCTCTGAGGTTCTGGGAATGAGAAAGAGGAGGGGGGATCCATCAGGCCCTCTTTCTCCCTAGACAGCCGAGAGGATGTTCCACACATGATAGCTGTGTGCTGGCTTCTCCCCTCTGCCTGTTGGGCCTGCCCTTGGAGGTGGGCTCCAAACTCTGACACTCTGGGGCTAACACTGATGGGTACTTTAACATTCAGGAATGCATGTATGAGGTCAAAGGGCAGCGGGCTAGAGGGACTCAGGTTGTGTGAGCACATGATCTTAGTCGCTCTTGGTCATCAAATAAACAGCAAATAGGTTTTCTTTAGGATAAGTGTGCTTCACATGGCAAGAATGTACTCATTCTTTTTTTGTTTTTTTCTCAGAACTAGGGATGAGCGGCTGGGGAGATAGTTTCAAGGCACAAGTGCCTGCCTGGCAAGTGCAAGGTCATGAGTTTGAACCCTAGTCACACACACACACACACACACACACACACACACACACACACACACAGAGAACTAGGGATGGAACTCAGGACCTTGCACTTACCAGGCAGGCACTTGTGCTCCTGAGCTATCTCCCCAGCCCCTAAGAGCATCCTCATTCTACCATGTGTTTGCTGTTCATGTGAAACTCACATCACACCCAGGGCCCCAAGTTTGTGTTTGCTGAGTCTGGCAGCCCTAGCCTCCCTCTCTATGTGCTGTGCCCATCCCAGACTTTGCCTACCTTGTTCCCCGATAATGATGGTGGCAGACTGAGGCTGACCCAGGCGGGCCCCAAACTTGGGGTTGCTGAGTTGGAGGTAGAAGCTGTGGATCTGGCGGCCCCGCAGGAGCGAGTCCACTTCCTGCAGCTCCAGCAGCTTCACCTGAAGCTCCTTGGAGGTCTCCCCTGGGTGGAACAGCAGCTCGCCCTCCATGGGGATGTAGTCCTAGAATGGAAAGGGCTGGAGTCAGACCAGGGCTGGGGAGGGGCAGCTCTTTAATTTATGTAGTTGGTACAGGGTCTCACTATGCAGCTTGGACTTGTAGTGATTCTCCTGTTTTCAGTCCCCCTAGCACTGGGATTACAGGTTTGCTGCCGTGTGCCCTGGGGCGGGGGCAGGGTGGGTGCCACTTTTATTGTCATTACTGCAATACTGGGGAATGAACCCAGGGTCTTCCCACTAAACTTCATCTTTAGCTCTTTTTTATTTTTTATTTTGAGATGGGATCTTGCCAAGTTACCCAGTCTGGGCTCAGATTTGCAATCCTCCTGCCTCAGCCTGCCAGAGTGCTTACAGGCATGCGTTACCACACACAAACATTACTATTATCATTGTTGTTGTTATTATGGTTGAGACAGTGTCCCTGTCCAGGCTGGCTTTGAGCTCACTATGTAGCTCAGGCTATCCATGACCATGCAATCTTCCTTCCTCAGCCTCCCAAGTGCTGGGATTACAGGCATGTACCACCATGTCCCACTATGCACTTTAAATATTAGCTCACACAATTTTCACAGTGGTAGGAGGCAGAGGTATTCCACTTTACAGATTACTGTTCCATTTTACAGACAGACGATCAACCCCTGCAGGGGATTAAGGAATTTAGCTAAATTCACATAGATTGTTGTAGCCAGGGTTTGAATCAAATGCAGAGACAATACGAATGTACATACAAGCAGCCAGGCAGCAGGGATCTGTAGGCCCTATCTAGGAGGGGAAGTTGCCCCATACTGTCCAGCTCCAGCCCCTACTTGCTGGGTGGGGAGCCTCCGTCTACCCAAATTTCTCTTTCAATGTCCTGGAGCTTGCCGTCTTCCTAGCATGTGTGAGCAGGTACACCAGTACTTGTGTAGGGATCCGCTCCAAATGGGAGGAAAAGACCTTCTCAAAGATGACCACGAGGTGGCACTTCAAACTAACATTTTAGGTCTTGGCCTAGCTTGGCTGTCCAACCCAGCACTGGAAGGGAAGGCCACAGTAAGAACGGGGCTGTTTGTGAGTAACTGATGTAAGGGGACACTTAAAAATGTCAGCCTTGAAAAAGAAAAAGCCAGGGAACTATTCTGGGCTAAAGGAAACTAAAGGCACATGACAACAAAATACTATTCCAGAACTCTGACTGGTTCCCAGATAGAAGAAGCTACTAAGGACATTATTGAGACATCTGAATCAGGGGACCTGCATAGCAGGTTTTTCTTTGCTTTTTTCTTTTTTATGGGACTGGGGTTCAAACTCATGACCTTGCACTTGCCAGGCAGGCACTTGTGCCATGGAGCTATCTCCCCAGCCCCTCCCTGCTTTTTTGTCTTTTTGAGACAGGGTCTCACTATGCAGTTCAGGCTGGCCTTGAGTTCACTTTTGTAGCCCAGGCTGGTCTCGAACTCACACCAGTCCTCCTGAGTGGCTGTATGTTGGAAGCTCTAAAATGTCCACCACTGCACTTGGGAGGTCAAGGCAGGAGGATCAGTGGGAGTTTGAGACCAGCCTGGGTAGTCTCAAACAAATATTAACAATTGGTTAAACTTTGTATAAGATAAATGGAGCTGGGGCATGGTGGTAAACAAACAAAAAAACCCAACCCTGGGGCTGGAGAGATAATAGATCAGTGGTCTAAAGTGCTTGTCTGCAAGTGTAAGGACCTGGGTTCAATCTCCAGTACCATGTTCTGTACAGACTCTGAACCCCTGGTGGTGCTTGCTTCTAATTCCAGTGCTGGGGAGACTGACACAGGAGGATCACAACAAGTCTGAGCTGTACAGGGAGACCCTATACCAAATAAATGAATAAATAAATTAAAAAACCTAACCCAACCAAACAAAAAAAATAAATGGATGCTATTTTTGTCTTCCCATGTTGCTTTTGTTTTCTTTTCAATTTTGAATTTATTACCAACATTTAAAAACTAAAATCATATCAAAAAATCTCAACAGTGTTGAATACTTTCAAAATGAAAAGGTGAGAATACATTTTTAAAAATTTTTTATTTTTGAGACAGGATCTCACTATGTAGTGTAGCCTGGCCTTGAACTCACTTATGTAGCCCAGGCTGACCTAGAACTCATTCTTTTTTCTTTTTTTTTTTTTTTTGGTGGTACCAGGGACTGAACTCTGGCCCTTGCCAGGCAAGTACTTTTTCTATTGAGCTATCTCCCCAACCCAGGCCTAGAACTCACGGTGACCCTTTTGCCTCAGCCTCCTGAGTACTGGGATTACAAGTCAGTACCACCATGCCCAGCACAAATAATTTTTTTTTTTTTTTTGGCAGGACTAGGGTTCAAACTCACAACCTTGCACTTGCCAGGCAGGCACTGGTGCCACAGAACTATCTCCCCGGCCCCACAAATAGTTTTTGAAAATTAAATACTCAAGTTTTTTTTTTTTTTTTGTATTTGCAGTGCTAGGGATTGAACCTAGGGCCCCTTGCATGCTGGGCAAGTGTTCTTCTACTAAGCTATATCCTTAGCCCTTCTAACATCTCAGGAAAGTGTAACAGGGTACCAACCTCTCTTGTATAATGAGGCATAATTAGTA
>PVKN010012544.1:0-15153 GCA_004027915.1 Capromys pilorides
CAATTAATGGCAGTATCAGCCAGGTGTGATACAGGACTGGCAGACTAAGGAGGAGGATTAAAGTTTGAGCCTAACCTGATTAACTTAGTGACTTTGTGAAACCTTGTCTGAAATGTAAAGAAGACTAATGATAAGCTTATTTTGAAGGCTCTGTGTTCATTTCCTTATACTATATTGTATCCCCCCAAAGGAAAAGGTAGACCGCAATTTAAACCAAAGCCTAGAGCCAGGGAGCTAGCTCAGTAGAATAAGAGCTTGCCTGGCAAGCTCGGGGTCCTGAGTTTAATCCCCAGTACCACAAAAAATAAAAAATAAACCAAAGCCTATTGAGTGAGCTTGTAAAAGGATGTTTATTGTTGTTTAGTAGTAAGGATTTTGCTTTTGTTTTTTCTTTTGAGACAGGATCTCACTGTAATATTCAGGCTGGCCTTGATCTCACTAGCCCAGGCTGGCCTCAAAGTTATGGTGATCCTTCTATCTCAACCTCCCTAGTACTGAGATTACAGGAATACTTTCCACACCTGTCTTAATTCTTAGGCTTTTGAAAGCAATTTGAATATCCGTCAGTGAGAAATAACTAAGTCAATTATGTTGATACCTCCATACTGTGGATTTCTGAAGCAGCCATAAAGTAGTACAAGGAAGATTTTCACATGAGGAAGATTTCCACAGGCCTCAGGCTTTAGGCAAAGGCCAGATACAGCAAAATAGAGGACTTCTATTTTTGAAAGGATATGCTCTGAAATAAATAACAGCTCTCCTAGTACAGTATTATTAAGGCCCAGAAGAACACACTAAAGCTGATAAATGTGCCCACTGTTGGGATAATTACTTTGACACCAGAAAATGTTTTAAGTGAATGTTGAGAATATAGAAGAAAGTCTGTATGAAAAATTGACTATGAAACATCAGCTGAGATACAGTTTAGGGAAAGATCCGTAATTCATCATGGCTCAGACGTAGCTCTCTGGGATGTGCTTTTCAATGTCAGTGACCTATTTCCTCAGTAATTTTGTTACTGGCCTGCCTGTTAGCTCTGAAAAGCGAATTGTAGGTGTTACCATTGTGAATTAATTTGGCATCTTGTTCTTCGCTGACTTAATGGAAAAATCTGCTTAAAACTGTTCGCAGATGTCAAATCAGTAGGTTGATTTCTGTTCATTGATATTGGGCACAAATTAATAAATTTCCTGCTTCTCAGAAAATACAAAAACAGTTAGACTTAAAAGCCCTGGTACTCATCCCATAGATGCTTGCAAATTGTCAATCCAAGAGTGTTTCATGAAGACAGCCAGCATACCTGGTGCTACTCAAGTCTGCAAGGAGATGGAGGTAGTATAAGACATGCTCCAGACCTGTAGAGGATGTGCTTCCAGTGTTAAGGACAAAAGATTGCCTCTTGGAGGGCCATCCAGAGAGCTCAGCAAATTAAGGCACCTGCTTAGGCAGACGCAGGAATCAGAGTTCGATCCCCCATATGCCATGCCATCCCCGCCCCTGAGACGCACTGAGATGGGAATTGGGGTGGTGCATGCCTGTAATCCTAGTGCTTGAGAGACTGAAAACAGGAGGATCACTACAAGTCGATCTGTGTAGCGAGACCCTTTAGACCCTCTACTAAATACATAAAAAAAAGGTTGAGATTGAGGATGTTTTTGATACAAAAATCCCACACTAGGTACAAAGGCAGAATGCACACTTGTTTGCGCAGTTTTGATAGGCCTCAGGAGGGCTTCTGTCTTTTGAAAGGATATTGTAAGCCCTTTTACTAAACACATAAAAATAAAAAAAGAGTTGCCTTTTGGAATGAAGTACACATTTTCACAAGATTGATAGCTGTAGAAACTATGGTTGGAGCTGGGCATGGTGGTGCACACCTGTAATCCCAGCACTTGGGATGCTGAGGCAGGAGGATCAGTGTGAGTTCAAGACCAGCCTGGGCTACAAAGGTAAGCTCAAGGCCAGCCTAGCATAGCAAGACCCTGTTTCAAAAAGACTGAAAGAAAAAAGAAAAAGAAAAAAAAGAAACTGATGGTTGGACCGAGGAGATAGCTCAGAATAAGCACTTGTCTGGCAAGTGCAAGGTCCTGAGTTCAATCCCCAGTACCACAAAAAAAAAAGAAAGAAAGAAAGAAAGAAAGAAAGAAAGAAAGAAAGAAAAGCGATGATCTTTCTGTCTGCATTTGATTTTGGTACCAGGGATTGAACTCAGGACCTTGTGCTGGCCAGGCAGGTGCTGGGCCACTGAGTGATATCCCGAGCCCTGTCCTTTTTTTTTTTTTTTTTTGTCTTTTTGAGACAGGGCTTCACTATGCAGTTCAGGCTGGCCTTGAACTCACTTTTGTAGCCCAGGCTGGTCTCAAACTCACAGCAATCCTCTTGCCTCAGCCTCCCAAGTGCTGGGATTACAGGCGTGTACCACCACCTGTCCATATTTTCTTAACTAGAACATTACTTTTATGTATGTATGTATTTGTATGTATGTATTTGGTTGGGTCTCACTATGCAAGTTGGACTCAGTGTTGATTCTCTTGCTTTCAGCCTGCCCAGCACTGGGATTACAGGAGTACCCCATTGTACTTCAACTGTGTGGCCAGCTCAGCCCTCCCTGGGGGCGGGGCTAGCACAGCATGTGCTGGGGATCAAACCGTGGTACCTAAGCTTATCTAAGCAGGCACTTTAGTCTTCTGAGCTATCTCATGGGCCCTGTAGAACATTACTTTTAAACCAGAAATGGTAGTATGAGTCTGTGATCTCAATTCTTAGGAGGCTGAGATAGGAGGATCTCCATGAATTTAAAGACCATCCTGAACTACATTGTGAGACCCTGTCCCGTGAAACAAAAAATTTAAACTTCACTGTTAATTTTAATATAACACTAAGAGTTGCAAAATACCTTTTCATTTTTATTTATTTATTATACCATCCCACTACACGGTTCAGACTTGTAGTGAGCCTCCTGTCTCAGCCTCCCCAGTGCTGGGATTACAGGCTTGCACCACCACACTCAGTTTTGGCCCAGCATGGTGCACTCAGTGTTCTGGGGCTGGCATGGCACAAGGTACAAGGGATCAAACTCAGGTTCTTGCACTTGCCAGGAAGGCAGGTAGAGTACAGAGCTATCTTCCTAGCCCAAACTACCTTTTTTTTTGTACCAGGGATTGAACTTCATCAAACTGCCTTTTCTTTTCTTTTTTTTTGCGGGACCAGGGTTTAAACTCACGACCTTGCACTTGCCAGGTAGGCACTTGTGCCATGGAGCTATCTCCCCAACCCCTTTAACTGCCCTTTCTTAAAACAGGACTTTTACTGCAAGAATTTGTTTCAAGCAAGGCATGTGGCACTTGGGAAGCTGAGGCAGGAGGATCATTGTGGGTTGGAGACCAGCCTGGACTACAAAGTGAGCTCAAGGCCAGCCTGGACTGCCTACCAAGACCCTGTCTCAGAAAGTCCAAAAAACAAATTGAAAGAATTTTTTTCAAGGAAAAAGTTTTATGAAGATCATTTTTCCCATAAAGAATTATTTCTATCACAGAGATTTTCAAATTTCAGTGTGGAATACTGGGTGCGGTAAGGCACACCAGTAGTGCCAACAACACTCAGGGGGCTGAGGCTAGAGGATTGCCAGAAGTTCAAAGCCAGCCAAAGAGTGGGCCAGATAACTCAGCAGGTGTGGGAGAGGTTGATCCCAGGCCTCCATGCCCATCCCGTCCTCAGGGGGTTGGGACTGGGCAGGGTGGCATACACCTGTAATCCCAGCTCTCGGGAGGCTGTAAAAAGGTGGATCGCTACGAATCCAATCTAATAGTGAGACCCTATAGACCCTGCCCTAAAATACAAAAAAAAAAAAAGCCAGCCAAGACTTCATAGAGAGTTCATGGCCTGTCTGATATAGTATAAGACCCTGTCTTAAAAAAAATAATTAGGGCCAGCGAGATGGTTCAGTGGTCTAAAGCGCCTGCTTAGGAGGGCTCAGGCGACTGCGGGGACTGCGGTTCGATCCCCGGCACCACATGCTGCGCCAGCGCCACCACCAAGGCAGGCTGAGCCAGCCACAAAATGAATAAATAAAGAAGCAAACAAACACAACAAGCAAACAAATAAATAAATAAATAAAATTTAAAAAAAAATAATAATAATTAAATTTGCGAAAGAAAAACTCAAGAAATTTTTTTAAACTCAGATTCCTGGCTGGGGACATAGCACAAGGTCCCAGGTTGGATCACTACACCACCAAATAAAAAAAGACCTCAGATTCCTGGCTTTATCTGTAGGTGGTTAGAATTGGGTGGGGCCCAAGGGAATTCACAGTTTGGCAAGTTCCCAAGATGTCTTTTGTGTCATCTGTCTTCCAGATGTCCAGCAGTCACACTGTGAGAAGTATTCTAAAAGTTTTTAATTCACTTAGTTTAGTTAACTCTGTGGTTAGATATTGGGATATAATTGACAGATGATAAACAGCACCCATTTCATGTGTGTGTTTTTGATTAGTTTGGTGTATGTACACACTCTTGAAACCATCACCTTCATATTATGAGCATATCTATCGCCTACAAAAATTTCCTTATGTCCTTTTCTAATTCCATTTTCTCGTTTCCACTCTTGTTCCTGTCAACCACTGAACTGCTTTATATTCCCATAGATTGGTTTTCGTTTTCCAGAATGTTATGTAAATAGAATCCTTTAAGCCGAAGACCAAAAAAAAAAAAAAAAAAGAATCCTTTAGCCTGTACCCCTCCCTCCCCCAAGTCTGGCTTCTTTCAGCATAATTATTTTGGGATTTGTCCATGTTGTGTATACCTGTAATTCTTTTTCACTAAGTAGGAGTCCATTGTTTGTGTGTGTATAATATCCATTTACTTGTTGATGAACAGTTTGATTGTTTTCAGTTTTGGACAAACCTGCTGTCAATATTTTTGTATTGTATAGATTGTTGAGAATTAAATTTGTAAGATTTTATGTAATTTTTTTTTCCTTTTTTATCTTGAAAATTTTTTAAAATGTATTTGGTATAGGTCATCATTATGCAACTTGTTCTTGTAGTGATCCTTCTGTTTTCAGCCTCCCCAGTGCTGGTATTATAGGTGCGCGCCATCACACCAGGTCCAGGGATGGGTCCGGCGCCACATATGGTGTCAGTGATTGAACCTCTTTGCCTGCACTTGCCTAAGCAGGAGCTTAGTCCATTGAGCTACCTTGCCAGGCCAGGCATTGTTAAGTCATTAAGTTTTCCAGGCTGAGCTTGAGCTTTCAATCTTTTTCATCAGCCGCTCTAAAGTCCTAAGATTGCAGATTATACCACACCTAGATGATGCAATGTTTATTACTTTTTTCTTCTGTTTTATTGTAGAAAGTTATTGGATGGTACAGATTCCGGCGAAACACACAGCAACAGATGTCGTACAGAGAGCAAGTTATCCATAAACAGCTTACTCGCATCCTTGGCGTGCCCGACCTTGTCTTCCTTCTCTTCAGCTTCATCTCTACCGCCAACAATTCCACTCATGCTTTAGAATATGTTCTCTTTAGACCAAATCGCAGGTAAAGAAAACTTTCCCCTCAGCTTCACATAAAGAGAAAGATGTTGGCACATGTAATTGAGTCATCACCTTGAATGTGTACACGATAGCACATTTTACTGCACCTGGGAGGAAAGGTTTTATTGTTCTCTTTAGCTGGTTCTCTTTGTGGTCATAGGATGTAGTTTGTTTTTCTTTCTTTCTTTCTTTCTTTCTTTCTTTCTTTCTTTCTTTCTTTCTTTCTTTCTTATGTGTGTTTAGTACAGGCTCTCACTACACAGATGGGAATTATAGTGATCCTCCTGTTTTCAGCCTCCTAAACCCTAGGATTAAGGTGCGTGCCACCACACCCAGTCTCAGTTGCTGACTCAGTGTGCTTGGAGGCAGGGCACACAGGGGATCAAACCCTGGTCTCTGCATCTGCCTAAGTGGGGCTTTAATCTGATGAGCTATCTGGCTGGCCCTCCAGATAGAATTATATTCCTTATCTTTTTTTGTATAAATTAAAAGGGTTTTTGGATCAATAAGGATTAGTAAGCCATGTATATTACCCATAAATTTGTAATAGTGTAAATTGTTATTATGTCTCCATTATGTAGGAATGCTATTTATTATACTTATTGCTTTGGGAGTATAATTGTAATTTTAGAGTGTGGATTTCAAAGCCACAGTTGCAAATTGATCCACCTACTGGTTAGTGAAGGTTTTGCATTGTAAACTTGTTTAAATGAAAGATGTGATTATGTGATGATGCTATCTGCTTGTAAACAGTAGAAAGCTTATCCCCTGGGAATTCATTTCTATAAGAAAATATTAAATCTACTTCAATGAAAAAGTTCTTAATTATGGAGCAACTTTGCAAGGTTTTGTTTTGTTTTGTTTTTGTATTTTAGGGAAGGGTCTACAGGGTGTTCAGGGTCTCACTACTAGATCAGACTCATAGTGATCCACCTGTTCACAGCCTCCCAAGAGCTGGGATTACAGGCCTGTGCCACCACTTCCAGTCTCAATTGCTGTCTCAGTGTGCCCCAGGGACATGGCCAGCAGGCCTACCTGGGAATCAATGTAGTCACTTGAATACACTGAGCTATTTGGCCAGCCCTTGCAAGGTTTTATTAATTACTTAATAGGTATTTTTTAGTACTTGTCTGTTACTATGGGGGATTAAAAAGATGTGTATGACCTCTGTCCTTAAGAACTTGTAAGCAAGTCTATTTAAAGAGAAAAATTGCTAATTCCTGCAACTGTGAGTTGCCTAAAGAATTAGGTGCAAAATGACACCTTTGGTTTGTTTACCTATGTCAGACTAAGTGTTCACCACCACCATTCCCAGCTTGGTCCCCCCTTTTTTGTCTTGTCTGTTTGAGATAGGATCTCACATGTAGTTCAGCTAGCCTTGAGCTCACTTTGTAGTCGACTGGCCACAAACTTGCAGTGATTCTCCTGCCTCAGCCTGCAGGTCAGCTTCCTACATGCTGAGATTACAGTTGTGCACCACCACGCCCAGCCCTCAAGCCTCATTCTTAAAATGATACTTTGAAAGCCAAGCATGGTGACATGTACTTCTCATTTTAGCACTTGGCTTCAAGCCCCTGTCTTAAAATGGTGCTTTTAAAACCTCTACACAGAAATATAAGCCCATGAGTTTACTAAGATCAGCTTTGTTAACAGTGAAACTGTCTTGTACAAAACAAAAAACAGTGGTACTTTTAACTTGATCTCTTTCTCAATTTGTTCAATAGGTATAATCAAAGGATATCACTTACTATCCCCAATCTAGGCAATACTAGCCAACAAGAGTACAAAGTATCTTCAGTGCCAAATACTTCTCAGAGTTATGCCAAAGTTATTAAAGAACATGGGTAAGTAAAAAGGCAAAATGAGAGGTAAAATCCCACCTCTTTTTATCAAACTATTTTTAAATGCATAGAGAATTATAAAATCAAATTTATTATGACTGAAATTGAAGATTGCAGAAAAGTAGTTCTCTAGACCACGTCTTAGTTACTTTTTACTCATTGCTGTGACAAATACCCGACACTCAAAATGGAGGAAGGAAAGGTTTATTTAGCTCACGGTTGCTGGAGGTTTCAATCCATATTCAGCTGGCCCAAGCCTGAGTGGAACAGGGCAGAGAGCATCCAGGTCATGACGGTGGAACACCAGCAATCGCAACAGAGGCAACAGACCAACAACCAAGGCACAGAGAGCAACAGCCCTTTAAAAAATCTCTTTGTGCTCAGTCACCCTGACGTGGGCCCATTGTACCCTAAGGTGGAACCAATCATACCCCAGGATGGGCCCTTGATCCCGCTCTAGGGAGGAGCCAGTCATATCCTAGGCAGGCCCAGGTCCCACTCCAGGGAGGAACCAATTGTACCCCATCAGTACTAAAACACATAATCCCAGTGGGTCATGACTCAAGTCTCAAACTCTAGAAGTCCCTGCCCCATGATTGCATGAGACTTTGGGGGGACAACTAGACATAAACCATAACAGAGGGGCCGGCGAGGTGGTTCAGTGGTCTAAAGCGCCTGCGTAGGAAGGCTCAGGCAATTGCAGGGACTGTGGTTCAATCCCCGGCACCACATGCTGCGCCAGCGCCACCGCCAGGGCAGGCTGAGCCAGCCACAAAATAAGGAAAGAAAGAAACAAACAAATACAACAAGCAAACAAATAAGTAGATAAATAAATAAATAAATAAATTAAAAAAAAAAAAAAAACCGTAACAGAGCACTACTACCATATGTCAAAATTTTATTGTTACTCAAAAGATAACTCACTTTCACTAATATTATGCTCAGGTTTTCTTTTAATAATTGATACAAAAATTTGAATAGGGTGTGCATAGTTCTCAGGTCCTAAAAGCTGAATGTAATCAGTGAAAAATGTATGGATTTTTAGTTATGGTTTAAGTTTCCTTGGTGACATGGGCTCTTTTCCATTTCTCCTGTGTAGGGGTGGGTTTTAGTAGGGTGGGTGTGCTAGTGCTTGGACATTTTCACCTTGTAGTCTCAATTGACAGGTTAACGTTGAATGCTTTTTAGGTTCATGGTAGTTTTAATAACTTTGTGACATTGTCTTTTAGTACTGACTTCTTTGACAAGGATGGAGTAATGAAAGACATCAGGGCAATCTATCAGGTTTATAATGCACTTCAGGAGAAAGTACAGGTAATTGATTTATTTACTAGTTCTCATTTATATTGCTCAACTTTTTTATTTTATTTTTTTTGTGGTACCAGAGTTTGAACTCAAGGCACTTGCCATGCCAGGCAGGCACTTATTCTGCTGAGCTATCTCCTCAGCCCCTTCAAATACTTTTTAAATTGTTTTAAGTTTTAAACCGATACATGTGTTGCCATCCAAAAGTCAAGAGTGTGCTTTCCTGAAATAATATGAGATCTGAAGAGTAATCATGCCAGCCTGCAAGCCAGTCTCATTCATTATGTGCCAGAAGTAGAGATCTAAAGTATATTAAGACTTGCTATTTGTAACATTTTTATTGGTCTTAGTATGTTCACCTAGGTAAATGGATTCTGAGTTTGAAGAACACAGCTGTCTCCAACAACTTTATCTCTACTTCCTCCATCTAGTCCATGTCCTTTTGCACCCACTACCTCCACTTTAGGAGGATTGCAGTGGAGCCTGTTCGTTTTTACTCATCCATGCAACAAACATTTATGGAATCATCTCCTATGAGCCAGGTTCTGAACTAGGTGTTCTTTCCCACCTAATTTCATTAAGAGTAATTTGCTTTAAATCCTGAGCACAAAAGAGACTTTGAAGTTGGCATTGAGGACAAAGAGGAAAAATAGTGAAGTGGAGGAAGCTGTTCTAGGCTTAGAGAAAGCTTGGTTTTAAGAAGCTCTGAGGAGGCTGGGGAGATAGCTCAGTAGAATAAGCGCTTGTCTGGCAAACACAAGGAACTGAGTTCAATCCCTGGTTCCACAAAAAAAAAAAAAAAAGGAGAGAAAAAAAAAAAGCTCTGAGGAAGAGAGAGAAATGAGGCAACATCTGAGAGGCAAAACCCGACTGAGTGTAGTCTGAGCAAAAGGAGAAAGCATACAAGGCAGTTTCCAGCGTCCACATTCCACATTAGGCTTACTGTACATTACTCAGCTTAGGGAATTCAATATGGGATCTCTGGTGCCAGGCTTGCTTTTGGGAAGTTTCTAGTGTTTCTGTAATGGAAGGAATGTACAGTGAAAAACAGCTTTTTGTCCGGAATTCATGACCATGCTAATTCTGACTATCCACCGGCCAAAGAACTTCAAAGTGGCTGCTAAATCACATTTCCCTGTTGATTTTTCAATCCAGGCCAGCTCTGAAAACACCAGTACCTCTTAGTATTCTAATTATTAATGTCTGGGTTGTATAGACAGTCTTATGGCATTTTCTTTTATTAAGTCTCAGCTTTGAAGCTCATTTTCCTTTCCAAGTTTCCCTCATTATTTTCTAGCTGGAAATGGCAGTGCAAGCGTGTAATCCCAGCACTCAGGAAAGCTGAGGCAGGAGGATCCCTTTTAGTTCAAGGCCAGCCTGGGCTACGTAGTGAATTTTGGACCAGTCTGAACTGCACTGCAAGACCCTGTCAAAACAAAAAAAACAATAAATAAAAATAAAAAATGGTTTTCTACTGTATCTATTTTATCTAGTTTTTGATAGTTGATTATAAATAAAAGTTAAGGGCCTACCAAATAGCTCAGCTGATTAAAGCGCCTGCTTAGGCAGAACAGGAGCCGAGCCCCGCCCCCTGGGTGCACCAAGATGGCGATTGAGACTGGGCAGGTAGTGCACCTGTAATGCCAGCTGTTAGGAGGCTTAACACAGGCAGATCTCTAGGAATCCGACGTACATAGTGAGACCTTGTATACCCTGTACTAAAGTACAAATAAATGAATAAAAGTTAAAAAGCGTCACTTTTTTTTGAGATAATATTGCACTATGCAGTTCAAGTTTGTTTAGAACTCACTTTGTAGCCCAGACTGGCCTCGCACTTACAGCGATCCTTGTGCCTCAGCCTCCCAAGTACTGGGGAAAGCATCACTTTTCTGTCTTATGTTCTTCCTTTGATAACTAGATCGGTAACTAGTATTTTTTTTATTACAATAAAGATGTTTAATTGAAGGCAAAGGTTATTTCTTATCTTTTATTTTTTAAGCATTTATAAGTTGAGGACTGGGGATAAAACCCAGCAGCACAGCACCTGCCTAGCATTAGGTCCTGAGTTCAATTTCTGGTGCCAAAACATTTTTTAAGTCAAATTGCTTGTCTTAAAATTAACAAAACAGCTAGGCATGGTGTCACATGCCTTAATCTCAGCATTTGGAAAGTTGAGAAAGGAGTATTGCTATGATTTCGAGGCCAGTCTGGACTACAAAATGAGACCCTGTCTCAAAAAACAGTAAAACAAACTGGGTATGGTGGCACGCACGCATGTAGTCCCAGCACTTGGGAGGCTTAGGCAGGAGGATCCGTGTGAGTTCGAAACCTACAAAAGTGAGTTCAAGGCCAGCCTGAACTACATAGCAAGACCCTATCTCAGAAAGACAAAAAAACAAAAAAAAAAAAAAACAGTAAAACAAGCATTAAAAAAAGCCTATAAGTACTTGTCTCTTGGGCCTTCATGATGTGTCCTACCTTACATGTCTGCTTTTTAACCTGATGAAGTATCTTGACAGGTTTGGGAAAGTGACTTAGTGGTAGAGGGCTTGCTTTGTGCTTTGTGCACATGAAACCCTGGGTTCAATTCCAGATACCACAAATTAAAAAACAAAGCAACATACCTGGGGTTTTCCAAAGATTATAACAGGGCTGAATTTGTAGGATGCCTCATGCTTAGGTTTGAAGCTAACCTTTCTTGTTGTGACTTTTTCTCAGGCAGTGTGTGCAGATGTAGAAAAGAGTGAGCGGGTTGTTGAATCTTGTCAGGTAGAAGTGAATAAATTAAGACGACAAATCACTCAGAGGAAAAATGAAAAAGAACAAGAAAGAAGTAAGTTCCTTACTGATACCTGCTACTTAGAATTATTCTTTTTTTCTTTTCTTTCTTTCTTTTTTTTTTTCTGCTTTCGTTTTTGTTTTGGTCTTTTTGGGAGAAGGTCTTGGTATGTAGTTCAAACCAGCCTTGAACTCGCTTTGTATCTCAGCTGATCTTGAACTCATTGACCTTCCTGCCTCAACCTCCTGGGTATACTGGGATTACAAGCGCGTGCCACTACACCCAGCGAAAATTAGTCTTATTTTAAACACCAAATTATACATTGAATGACATGAGTTCTGTACTTGAAACCCTAAGAACCTGGTTGGAGAATATATTCCCTTATCATTAAACATTTCCTTCTCAATGGGGTATAGTATCTTATGCCTGGGATCCCAACACATGGGAGCTTGAGACAGGCAGATCAGCATGCATTCAAAGCCAGCCCGAACTGCATGGAGAGCTTGTCTCAAAAGAAAAAGGCATTTTCGTCACAATCCTCTGAAACAGAAAGGACAAGTTTGGTGTAGCTTTTTGTCTCTCTTAACTAATATAAGTTTGCAGTGACTGTGATGGCTGCTACTCAAGTAAATCTGGCATGCCTTACTTGTAGGATGGTGTCCCATGTTCATTAAAACCACATATACGGACAGCCTAAAATTCTTTTTTTTTTTTTTTCTTTTTTTGTTGCTGGCTCAGCCCGCCCTGAGGGTGGGGCTGGGATGACACTGGTGCCAGGGATTGACACAGCCCCTGTGCTGGCCTTTAGCTCATATTGATCTTCCTGCCTGGGCCTCCTGGGTGTGCTGGGATTACAAGCACCCGTGCCACTACACCCAGCGATAATTAGTCTTATTTTAAATACCAAATTATAGGGCTGGCGAGATAGTTCAGTGGTCTAAAGAGCCTGCCTAGGCAAGCTTAGACAACTGCAGGGACGTACATACATACGTGCATGCATGCATGCATACATACATAAAGTTAAATACCAAATTATACGTTGAATGAGATGGGTTGTATACTTGAAGCTCTAAGATAACCTGGTTAGGAGCCCTGAGGATGGGGCTGGCCCAGCATGTGGTGCCAGCACAGTACCTGCGGTTGCCTAAGCTTGCCTAGGCAGGTGCTTTAGACCTCTGAGCCATTTCCCCACCCCCTAAGCAGGCACTTTAGACCACTGAGGTATCTTGCCAGCCCCTAAAATTCTTTAATGTTTATTTGATGCATACGGTCATGATGAAAACTTAAAATGAGTCTGCTGTAGTGACACACACCTGTAATTCAAGCACTGGAGAGGCTGAAAACAAGAGAATCACTATGAATCTAAGCTACGTACTGAGACCCTGTACCAAATATATAAAAAAGAAAAAGAAAAAGAAAAACTTGAACTGGCTAGCTTTTGGTAGTGTGATTAGATATGATTAAGCTAAGGAATCAGCTGATTTTTTTTTAAAAAAAGGAATAATGTCAGGTATAAAAGAAATAATGCTGGGCCAGGGAGATAGCTCAGTAGAATAAGTGCCTGCTTAGGCAAGCTTAGGCAACTGCAGGGACCGTGGTTCAATCCCCGGCACCACATGCTGCGCCAGCCCCGATCCCAAGGTGGGCTGAGCCAGCCATAATATAAAATAAATAAATAAAGTAAAAAAAGAAAAAAGAAATAATGCTATGGATGGACTCTTCAAATTTAATAGGCATTCATAATCTGATTAAAATGTAATTTATATCTCTAGGGAAGTGATATCTGATTCATCATACTGTTACATTTTTCTAGAAATAAATACAGACAGGGATTTTTTATTTTAAAAAAATGTTTGTTTGGGCCGGCGAGATGGTTTAGTGGTCTAAAGCGCCTGCTTAGGAGGGCTCAGGCAACTGTGGGGACTGCGATTCGATCCCCGGCACCACATGCTGGGCCAGCCCCACCACCAGGGCAAGGCTGAGCCAGCCACAAAATAAATAAACAAACAAGCAAACAAAAACAAGCAAATAAATAAATAAAATTTAAAAAAAAAAAAATGTTTGTTTATTTATTTATTTATGTTATGCCCAGTTCAGCCTGCGCTAGGAGTGGAGCTGGTGCAGCGTGTAGTGCCAGGGATCTAACGTGCTCCCTGCGGGTTGCCTAAGCTTGCCTAAGCAGGTGCTTTAAACCACTGAGTTGTTTCACTGGACTAGGAATTTTTTTATTTTTTATTTATTTACTTTTTTTTTAGTGGAGATTGAACCCACAACCTCATACTTTCCTGGCAGATGCTATGCTGCTGAGCTATATCTCTGGCAGACATGAAGTGAAAGTAATTGAATCAATAACAATAGAATAGGGGGCCAGTGAGATAGATCATCAGTCTAAAGTGCCTGCTTAGGCAAGCTTAGGCAACCGCAGGGACCGTGGTTCAATCTCTAGCACCACATGATGCGCCAGCCCCACTCCCAGGGCAGGCTGAGCTGGCCATAATATAGATAGATAGATAGATAGATAGATAGATAGATAGATAGATAGATAGATAGATAGATAGATAATGATAATAATAATAATAATAATAGAATAGTTGACTAAATTATGATATAATATAAATACATGCAAATATAATTTGTCAAGTTATAATTAAAAATAAATTTTTTAAAAAATTGTATATATAGGTGATATAATAGTATACAGCCACTGCAGTGAAGTTGAATATGCATCCAGTGTCTATAGTCTAATGTTGTTTTTTTTTTTTATTAATTTATTTTTATTTATTTATTTTTATATTATGGCTGGCTTAGCCTGCCCTGGGGGTGGGGCTGGTGCAGCATGTGGTGCTAGGGCGAACCATGGTCCCTGCAGTTGTCTAAGCTTGCCTGAGCAGGCACTTTAGACTGCTGAGCCATCTCACCAGCCCTATAGTCTAATATTTGTTACAAATTTTTTTGTCCCTTTGGTAGTGTTGGGAATAAAATCCAGGGCCTATGAATGTTAGGCAAGTGCTTGAGCTATATCCCTAGCCCCTAAAAAAATAGTTAAGGTGTACAGACTGATGGTTTGGAGCTGTTTTGCAGCATTCCCAAAACAGTGATAAACTGTGGCCCAAGACCTGGAAAACTGGCTAACATTGAGCTTTTAACTTTTTTTTTTTTTTTTTTAATTTATTTATTTGTTTGCTTGTTGTGTTTGTTTGTTTCTTTATTTATTCATTTTGTGGCTGGCTCAGCCTGCCCTGGTGGTGGCGCTGGCGCAGCATGTGGTGCCGGGGATCGAACCGCAGTCCCTGCAGTTGCCTGAGCTTTCCTAAGCAGGCGCTTTAGACCACTGAACCATCTCGCCGGCCCCTTAACTTTTAAGAAAGAAATACGTAAATGCATTGTGATAGGCAGCTGTAAAGAAATATGGTATGTGATGTGCAGCTATCAAGGAAAACTCCCACATTTACACGACTTGTAAAGGTGGTAAATATTGTTTCTCTTTCATCTTCAATCCCAAATGTCTGAGCATAGTGAGTAACAGAAGGGCAAAGTTTTGCACAGGTTCTGAAAGGCAGACCAGTGTTTAACATTTCAAAGTCTTACTTCTAGTCAGATCATTTAACCTTTTTTGTTTTTGTTTTTTTCTTTATGTATTTAGTACAAGGTCTACTGGGTCTCAGCTGTACAGACTAGACTGTAGTGATCC
>PVKN010012545.1:0-20662 GCA_004027915.1 Capromys pilorides
TTTCCTTTGTCTCTCACTTTTGTTTCTTGATTTTGGTTTTTGAGTTTTTTTTTTTTAAATATATACTTTGTAGTATTATCTTCAAAGTAGTTTCTCAGAATCCAAGACATAACCCAAAGAGATTCTTATAAAAACAGGACAGTTATCAACACAAATCTTTCTTTTTAATGAAATAAGCTTAACTGGTGTAGTACAAAATTGATGATTTTTCTATTTATAAATTCACTGGTTTTTAAAAGTCCGTTATGCTCTTGACCCGAACAGTAAATAACGTTGTATTTTCTTATAAGTTACTCTGTATTTGTTAGCAGGAATAACTTATTTTACTAATTCAAAATATTGTTTTGGAGACCAGAAGTATTCTTATTGCTTTATTGGATTGTGGAGAAGTACCTGGTCTATTTCATTGACACCTAAATTTAAATTGCCATGTTGTTAGCTTAGAATATACATTGTGCTTAGCTTTTACTTAATGGCAGCATTTATGCTTCTTAAAAAATTAAATTAGAAAAAATAGAGAGTGTAGTATTGAAACCCAAAGTTTGGGTTTGTTAAAGTTTGAAGCTTATCAAACATTCCTTTGCTACTGTTTATCATTTAATAGGAGTTTTTCATTCTTCCAAGAGCCCCTCAGTGTCCCTGTTAATTTTTATGGTAAACCACTTTTGCAAAATTATTATTTTAATAATTGAAATATGAGCTCGAGCCTTAGTTGTAAATGCTGTCAAATGCTATCTGTATGGAGCTATTTGATAAGGTTAATCTTTAGGAATAGGATGGTTGGAGCCAGTTCTTAGAGGACCCAAGGAAGTATTGTGGATTTTCAGTGTTCTCACTAGTTACGCATACCCTTATTCCCATAGTTATATTTCCTTGTTGTCCAAGAGATTTGCAAAGTGTAAACAACCCATCCCCATTTTTTTCAGTATTCTCATGAGGTTTTTTTTTTTTTTCTTTTAGTCCTTCCTTATTCTCCACTCCCACTCCTTTGACCATGGTATGATTTATTTCTGTCCAAGTATGGCACTGTAATACTTTTTTTCTGTTATACATTTTTAAAATTCTGCATGAAAAAGTAATTCTCAAAGGTGGGGACTTTTCAAGATGACCAAAAGTAGGTGAAGTCCTAGGGAGGAACCCTCATGAATCCTGGTGACTCTTTTGTTGTTGCTGTTTTAGACAAGATCTCACTACTCAGACTGTGTAGCCCAGGCTGGCCCTAAACTCTTGGTGATTTCTTGTGTGCTGGGATTATAGACGTGCACCACATACCCTGTTCCTGCTGACTAAGGGAGAGGGAGAAAGACTAGAAGGAGACACATAGCACAGGATGTTCACTGTCCTTTGCCATCTGATGCTCTGTGCCACCTCAGGACTTTGTCAGCAAGAGGGCATCACTACATGAGGACCCTTGATCTTGTACCTGCAGAATTGGGAGCCAAAATACATTTCTTTGTAGAATAGTCTGCCTTAAATATTTTGCTATACTAATTGAAAAATGTACTAGGGATAATATATACTATTTCTCATTGTAAAGTAAAAGAAGCAAGATGGCCCTGAAATGGTGTGTTACATTAAGAAATTCTTTGACTGCTATAAATCTTTTAGTGGAACCGAATATTGTAGTTTATCAGTTGTTAGTCAGTTGTGTCCCGTGTGTTAGTCAAATGTATCCAAGTGTCTCTTGGTTTTTCACATGCATAAGCTGTGTCTGCAGAGTCAATTTGTTGGTAATTGGGTTAGCTGGAGAGATCTGTGGAGAGTGATGGCTCCTTGATCATGTGTTGTTATTTGTTTATAATGACCATGTTTTAAATCACAATGGGGAAGTGCTATAGCTTGTTATATGTGGAGTCTTAACATAGTGCCTAGCACAGGGTAGGTACTTAAGACTGAGAGAATGAATGCAAATCCATTGCACATGGGCATAGATTGCGCTGGCCTATTCTATGTCATGCACTCATCCCTCAGGACAATTTGTGCACTTGTAGTAGGTGACTGATAAATATATGAATATAGAATGATTGAAGAAGTGCATGTCCCAGGTCCACTTGCATTCCTGCTCTTATATTCTCTGATATTCATGATTTGTAGGTCTTCCCTTTGCTTATTATTATGACTGAAAAGTTACATTTCATGTAAGATAATACTTGACAACTTATTATTTTCCTCTTCAAACCTCCCACACAACTTTTAATTTTTGTATTTGGCTTTCTTTTGGGTACTGTGGGTTGAACTCAGGACCTTTTGCTTGCCTGGCAGTTGCTTTGCTGCTGAGTTATCTCTCAGGCCCTAGTTTTTATAATTCTAATGACTTGAGGTATATATATCTACCTAGTTGCTATGGATAAGTGGTGGATGACTTCGTATGAAATGAAACATAGGCAGATTTTAAATGATTTGAAATGAATTCATGTGTGAGCCAGCCATAGTCATTGTTAGAGGGAAGAGAGGAGCTGAAACTTTTGCCTGCTATGTACTGGGTGGGAAATATTTCAACTGAATGTGACAGCTTATTTAAAAATATCCTCAGTTTTAAGTACTTTAGCAATGAAGCAGATATGCTTATTCTTAAGCAATAATTTTCTTGGGGGCAACGTTTTGTACCTACATGACTTCCACACATTAAGAGAAAAATGGGGTAACTGATAAAATTATTCTGGTTTTGCCAGGCATGAGGTTAGTACCACATTGTTTTTTATTGATTAAAAGAGATTTTCCCCAGCAGCAGATGTTGTTAGTTTTGAGGTATGCATAAAATACCAGATCACCTGAGTGATTCTTTGATAATTTTTATAGACCAGGAAGTGCCTTACTAACATTTAACAACATATGATTGCCATAGAACTTTGAAATTTTGATTCAGTATGACTTGACATAGGAATCTAGTTTCATTTCTTCAATTCTTATGTCTTCCTTAGTTTTTAAGTGGTGGCTGGAATGTTTAGGGGGTGTTTTATTAGCCTGACATACAGGTACCCTGTATGTGTCGGAGCAGTTAGGACTGTCATAAACTTTCTCTTCAGAGCCTCTGAAAATAGCAACTGCTTGCACTTTGTTCTCAGGGCAACTCTTAATTTTCTTCTTCTCCCTTGGCTTGGAGCGGGACCTGCGCACTGTCAGATTGGTGGTTGCTCCCTGCTCCATGCAATGTCAAAAGTGGCAAAAAACCCTTGGCCTGACCCTGCTAGGGATGGTGGTACTGCTGTGAGCATAGGGGTTGTGCAAAAGAGGGGTGAGACAGCAGCTGCTTCCAGGTCTTCACCTGTGTTTAAAATTGTGTGTGTGGGTGTACACATGTGTATGTGTGTTTACATGATTTGCCTTGATTCTTCTTCTCTGCTGCCCTTCTTAACTAGTCATTTAGGAAAAACTAGGACTTCATGTTTTCTTTTCAAAATTTAAAAAAAAGACTCCAATCTAAGAGGAAACTTCCTTATTCTTTTGTAGTGAGTAATAGCCTGAGTGTTTGTCTTAGCATCTGCCAAAGGCCTGGAAAAAATTTAAGAGATGATGAAAATGTATAAAAGTGAAGAATTCTAGGCCTTGAAAGGAATCTATCCTCCTACCTGCTACCCAGTTTTTTAATCTGATAAAACCAAGGCCTAGAAATAACTTGTGCAGCTCCAGACCCTTTTGATGTGGTCATGTCTGGACCAGAGTAACTGAACTGTGTAGTGTGCTGGGAATGCAGACTGGAAGGTCAGGGTGGCTTAGAATTTGAGGTTATTTACGCTATGCTGCCCCTACCCTCATTACTTACATTTTTCTCATGCACAGTACCTTGTAACTGGGATAGCTGTGGCATCTTCATGTTTCCCAGTATTCTTAGTTTCTCTCTTGCAGATATCCCAACTTACTTTGTTAAAGCCCATACAGAGGGCTTTCTGGAAAGTAAAGAGGATACTTGAAATACTTATGTTCTTAGAGAAAAAGTAGCAAACGTTGTGCGGACCTCTTAGGTTTTCAGAAACATGCGGTATCCCTTCGGGCAGCACACCTTCATGACCTCACTTAGCTACGTGAAACGCTCCATTCAGTTAAGCGCATTGACAGCTGCATAAGCAGGGAGGAGTTTAGCTTCACATTTGTGTTCAACCTTGAGCAGCAGAGAAACAGGAGAGAGAGTGTGGTTTGTGATCGGAAGAAGTTAGGGCTGTGGTTAGCCCATGTTGTCTGTGTATCATAGTGATGTCTCAGGGCAGGGACTATTGGTCTTTCTTTTTTAAGTGATAGAAATCAACAAAAGTTCAAGTAAGAAAATTTCGATTTGCATTCTCATCATTCAGCTATAACTACCTCCTTATTCTGTTAATAATTACACAAGTGGCGTATAGGTTTTGAAAAATGAAAAAATATAAATGCTCCATTTAAAATACCTTTTGTGTACACATATAAGTTTACATAGAAAATATTAAGTATTGTTTACTGAGGGTTTTTACATGGTGTATATTGTATGCCTTTCTGTCTTCTGCACTTAGAATTGGTGCTTGGCACTCAATACATAAGTATTTCCCGATTTAAAAATTAACACAATTGTTGTATGTACTTATTCAAACTGAGCTTCTTTTACTTTCTTAAATGGCAATGTTTTATTTGCTCCTAGGCCTTCACATATGTGCCTCCTTTTGCCTGAAATGTCCAGTTTTACCTCAACTGCCCTTTCCTGTGGAAGACTGTCCCTGATCATTTCCTGATGGATGAGTTCTGTCATTCAGAAGCCATCAGTGCCATTTAATGCCCACCTCCACTGGAAGCACTTCCCAGTATGTGTCCTTACTTCACTAGCTCCGTGAGGGCAAAGAGCACATCTTGCTGACTGCTGTGACCCTTGCCCCTAACCCATTGCCTTACACTTGGTACCATTAAATGAAATTTTGAGGAACTAAACTGTGAATGTGTTTTTAGTACTTTGGAATGAGACAAGGATGAAATCCCAGGTCTTTGATAGGTCAGTGCTTCTCTTGATACTTTCTGTGTCTCTTTCCCTCCCCAACATTTCCCATTTACTTCTGAGTCTTGTTGGTTTACTCTCTGAAATCTTTGCTGTCTGCCCATTGAATTTCATGTACTCTACTGGCCAATGCAGTGCTCTGTTTTCTTTCATTCTTTCCCCATGCAGTCAGCCAGCTAGAGTAACCATTTTGAATGTGGATAATATAGTTCACATCTGTTTAAAAATGTTTCAACTGTGAAAGCAAAGAGTAATATTCAATGATAAGTCTAATCTTATGTAACTATATGTTAATCTGAGCAACAGATTCGAAATAAAAATGGATAATATATCAACCATTGTTAATCAGCTAGTCTTGTTTCAAAAATCTGTAACATATGTATAATAGTATGTTACCTTGTTTCTGTCTTAGTTTCTGATTTTTGTCCTTGCTTTTCGAAATTAAATTAAATTAAATTAAATTAAAAAAATATTTCAACTGCTTGTGATTTATTACAAAATCCTCTGAAGACTTGTGAGGCTTACATGTATGACATTGACACTGCCCCTCTTGCTTTTCAAGTCCTGAAGTGCTCCCATTTTCTTTGTCTTTTGACCATCCTTCCTTCAGGTGTTCCTTTATGGAGTAGTCTTTCCTGCCCTAGGGACTTTGCCTTTGATGTTGTCCTTCCCTACTCCATAATCCATTATCTAGGACATATCTGTTCATCTTTCAGTTCACTTGCTTCTTCAGAGACTTTTTCTGTATCTGACCTCTGTATCTCTCACAGTACATTTTTGCCACCTAGTGTGTGTCAGATATGATTGGCCATTGCCATTCTGGAGCAGAATGTAAAAACTTAAGAGAGCAGAGACAGCAGCTGGCTTGATTACTGTTTAATGATTTCTGGGTACTGGCACTGTGCTTGTGGAAAATGCTTATCAAATACTGGTTGTAACAGTCAATGAGCTAGGGTGGGTATGTGCTTCATCAATTACAATGCCTCAGCAGAGCAAAGACATCGTCCCCTGCAGGTCACTTTCTGATGGAACCATACAGAAGCTAGGAAGTAGGATCTGATGTTAGGGTCCCTGCAGGTCACTTTCTGATGGAACCATACAGAAGCTAGGAAGTAGGATCTGATGTTAGGGTTTATTTTCTGTACAAGGTTTGTTCTTCAGATGCTTAGTACAGAGGCAAGCTGAATATGAGAGAATTGGGGGCAGAAATCCTTTCTTGCCCTCTCCTCTTTATCATTTTGAGAGGATAATAACCCTAAGAGAATGAGTGAGCACCTGAACTTTAAACATTCAAATATCAGTACTTTTTAAACTTGCTTAAGGGGATCAGTTGCCGGAGGTATTCTCCTTTGAGGGTCTGTGTGAGGTATTTGAACATGTTGATCAAGGCAAGCTAGGGAAACATTGCCGTATTTGAACCTACAAAAATGATAAATGAGGAGTTGATATTTACTTTAGAATATTTTCCTTTCTCTCTTGCACTCTAGTTTTTTTCTATATGGCATCAGAACACTTAAATAATTGGTGGGTTGAGATATTTCAGAGTCTGGAATCTTCAGGTTTATTTGTATTTTGGAAAGCACTGAAAAGGAAATATGTGGTTAGTGGACTTTTAAATTTAATAAAAGTGTTGTTTGATTTCTAACTTTAGTTAGAAGTATTTTCAGAGAGACTCAGCTAATGAAATGTAATGTCGGAGAAAACACATCTTTTTCATCCCAAAGGTACTGATTTAATGAATATACTTGCTATTCTGCTGTGGCCAAGTCAAGCAGATGATAAATGAGATCTTTGTAAAACAGTCTATTGAAAAAATATATTGAATCTCTTGTGGAAATGTATAAAAGGCGTGAGTAAGGGTGTTTCGATTCTAGGTGAGCAATGGTAGTGGAGAGAAATTCGATTTTTTCAGGGACTTACATTAAAGCTGGGTGTATGTGAGTGAAACAAGTCAAACAAGTTTACTGTTTCAGGAGTGCAGTGCTTGAGGCTGCTCAAGACAGGCAGCAAGCAGCACTTGGGGCCAAATGCATTGCCTGGGGACCAGCTGCAGGAACTCACAAGCAGTTCTTACTTAGGATTACAATAGCTGAGTTGGAATGAAAATGTGTTTTTAAATTGCTTATTTTCTAAAGTTCGCTTGAAGTTACATTTATTTCAGCTAGATATAAAAGATTAGTAGCTTGGGTGAATGTAATGCAATATGTGCTGGTAAGACTGTAAGAAAAATAATGTTATTATTCATCATGAATGCACATCACCCACATTAATGGCAGTTATAGTAAAATATTAAGAATTAACCACCATTATTATATTTTCTTATGGTATGATATAGGGAAGATTTTAGAGGGAATTAGTGGTTGGAATATTCATAACCACTGTAGATAAAATTGCAGGTTAAGAGCCTCTAGGGAGTGTTAAAATTAATTTAGTGATTTGTAACTGGTGAGTTTTTAAATTATTCTCAGTTCTAGGGATTGAATCCAGGGCTTTGCACATTCTAGGCAAGTGTTCTACCACTGAACTTATAGTCCTAGCCCTGTCAATTTGTAGTGTTTTTAAACATGAAAATTAGACCAATAGTAATGATAAATATCTTCTGTTAAAACTTTTAGTTATTTCTTATTTGTGGCAGTGCTTGTGGCGGTGACATTCTTGGATCGGGTTGCCTGTGTGGCAAGAGTGGAAGGAGCATCAATGCAGGTGACAGTGAATACAACTTCATTTTTTTGGTACTGGGTATCGAACTCAGGGCCTCTTGTTTGCCAGGCAGGTGCTGTGCCACTGAGCTAAATCTCTGCCCTTAACTTAATTTTTAAAGCTCAGGCTTTATTATTTCTCAAGCAGTAAAAATGAGAGTTGTAGTTCCGAATACTTCTATGCTGGGAACTGAGAGGTTTTTAAAAGTAATATGTGTGTATGTATAAGTGTGGATGAGTACTAGGTTGCTATGAAGTCTATTTCTTCATGGAGAAATGGTCAAAAACCATTGAAAGCCATTGTCTTAGGATTATAACTAGGGAGAATTTTATGCTCTGTGAGTGCCAGAATGCTGTGGGTTCCTTATTGGTGTGTCACCCTCTCATGTAGATGTCTTCCAAAGGCAAAGAGTATTCAAAATGAAACAAGACGAGTCTTTTGGAAGTGACCGTTTTACAGCTCCCTAGCCACGACAGTTTGTGTGTCCTATAAGTGGCACCCATTCCGCACACGTTCCACTTATTTCAAATGTCAAATTTAAATTAGGTGCTTTACTGGGTAAAATCTTCAGAAGTAATTATCCGGGCAAACTGATTATGTATTTATTTGTTTTTTCATGTTACTATCTCTCTTCCTCTTCTTTTGCTTTCTGTCTTCGTGCACATAGGTCTCAGTCTGCTTTATTTCCTGCCTCTGTTCTTATCTATTTTTTGATTCATTTCTATAACATGAATATTGTCATGACATTGCTTGTATTCCTAGTGCAACTTTCAGGAATAATGAATTTCTGCTTGGGTTTGTAAATAAAGTTTATTCTAATGATTTCAGGAATGAGTGTGAAATATATTAAGAAACTATCTTATTTTTCTTGTGTATTTCTCTCCTTTTATGAAGCTAACTTCATACTTGTTTTCTTTGTGTTTCTAGGCATGGCACAGTCACAAGGTTGGGTGAAAAGATACTGCAAGGCCTTTTGTAAAGGCTTCTTTGTGGCAGTGCCTGTGGCGGTGACATTCTTGGATCGGGTTGCCTGTGTGGCAAGAGTGGAAGGAGCATCAATGCAGGTGACAATGGACACAACTTCATTTTTTTGGTACTGGGTATCGAACTCAGGGCCTCTTGTTTGCCAGGCAGGTGCTGTGCTACTGAGCTTAAATCTCTACCCTTAACTTAATTTTTAAAGCTCAGGCTTTATTATTTCTCAAGCAGTAAAAATGAGAGTTGTAGTTCTTACTTCCATGCTGGAACTGAGAGGTTTTGAGAAAGACATGAAATTGAAATTTTACTTTACTAAATTTCTTTATAAAATCTTATAACGTAGTACTATTATAATCAGAGTAAAGGTGAATAAAAGTAAGTGTCAGACACTTCTCAGGCTGAAGTTGGGTTTCTTTTTAAAAAATCATCCATTCATTCATTCATTCATTCATTCACTCGTTCACTTGTTCATTCATTCATTCATCCATTTGGTACCAGGTCTTGCTATGCAGCTCAGACGCATACTAACTGACTGGGCTCATGGGGCCAGCATGAAGGTCAAACCTGGGTCCTTGTGCCTGCGAGGCAGGTGCCTAGACCTCTGAGCTCTTTCTCCAGCCCCAGAAGTTGGAGTTCTTTCTGAGAATTGTAAATGGGGATTCTAAGAAATTTTATTGATACCATTTTCTGTGAATATGGCCATATTTGAATATTCTTGTAAGATCAATTTATTGATACAATTATAGGATGGGCTTGAGTCAGATTTAGTTGTTCTACTAATATCTACTTTTAGTTTGAACAAAAGTCTAATGACTTATCCCAGATACTGTAGTGTGCTCTTTAAGCCAGGCGCTGATTCAGAAATATTAAGTGCAGTAAGCTGGTCATGGTGCAGCAAATCAGTAATCCCAAAACTTTGAGAAGCCAAGGAAGAGGAGAAGTTCAGACTCAATCCAGGCAATTTATTGACTTAGTGAGACCCTGTCAGAGAGAGAGAGAGAGAGAGAGAGAGAGAGAGATTGGAAATACAGCTCAGTGTGAAGGCACTGGGTTCAATCCCAAGCACTGAAAAGAAAAACAAAAAGTTAAGCACTGTAGGAGTACTTTGGTGTGGAGATTTCTTAAGTTATATGTGAAAACTTCACAGTCTTGTGGAATAACTCAAGAACATCTTGCTGTTTTACAGTAGATGTTCTGAACCTTACTCTGTAATACCTACTTACTCTGTAAGTTCATGCAGGTAAGCAGTGCAGTAAGCTGGTTTGCATTTTGTGATAAGATTAAGTTTGTGTCCTTATTAGCTTGAGTTCATGCATTGTGATAAATAGCTTTGTAAAACAAAACACATGCATGCTTGTGCGAATTAAAATTATATGGACAATAATCAGCCTGTTTTCTTTTTGTTTTGGTTAGACATCATTAAGGGCATAGGCATCAGCTTTAATGTTATGATAGATTTATTTTATTTATTGTCTTGGTACTTCCCACAGCCATAAATACAGGTACTTACAAGGAATATATTGTGTTTAAAAGATGAAGGTTTTAAAAAGCACATGGAACTGAAATTTTACTTTACTAAATTTCTTTATAAAATCTTGTAATTTAGTACTATTATAATCAGAGTGAAGGCGAATAAAAAGTGTCAAACACTTCTCTCAGGCTGAAGTTGGGTTTCTTTCTTTCTTAAAAATCATTCATTCATTTATCTATTTTGGTATGCAGCTCAGACTCAGTAATGGTATTGAAAATCAGACTCCTTCCTGAGTTTTGGTAGGCAATGAGATAAGCAAGGTCAACAAACTACTAGAGTACGTGCTCACTGGGTGACATCAGAGGTTGGGCAGGGCTGCCTTTGTGTTTGGTTCTGATTGCATCATTTGATGGTTGCTTGTCCCTGCTGGTCAAGGGATTCTGACCTGAAACCTATCTTGCAGGTTTCCTTCCTAGCAGGTTGCCAGCCCAGAGCAAACAGACCATTTACTTTGAGTACAAAAATATTTCAATGCTTGCATACAGTAAGCATAGGTGATTTAGTGATATATGTGATGTGTGACTTTATTTCCAATGACAACACAGCTTGGATTTTGTACTTCCTGCCTCTTTGCTTCTGAATTCGTGAAACCCTCTTTTAGACCTAATCCACAGAGAAATGTAGCTTTTTTGTTTTCTTTGTAGAGTTTTTGATTTTTCATTTCAGATTAAAACTGCCTTCTCTCTTGCAGCCCAAATCTCTTTTTGGCACCGAGGCTTCTTTTAAATCCATCTCTGGGTACATATCTTTTATTAATGGAAAATCCAGTTCATGATTTCTCTAGTTTCTTTACTTCTGTCTTGCTATATACAACTATCACTATGCCGAGAAAGATTTTTCCAAATTGGAAAACCTTTTTACCTTGGATCTCATAATGATGCAGGGGATCATGGGACAATCAGGTATTCTAATATTCATATTATAAACACAATGTATTCCTTGTAAGCACCTGTATTTATGGCTGTAGGAAGCACCAAGACAATTCACTTAAAAAAATTTATGATTTTTGTTCATAAGAACCATGGGCTGATGAGCCTTGTGTTACATACATTGGTGTGTGTGGGTGGATTAACATTTCTCGACTATTTTTGGGCCTCACTTCCAAAAGAAATCAAACTTATTACTTTGGAATTTATTTAGTTTAGATGAATTATCTGTTGTAGAATATATGTTTTTGTATTCCACTATATAGAATTTCCTTGCCTACTGGTTCCAGGGAAGTAACGAGCTCACATAGATATCAAGGGAGAAATTATTGGAATGCTTGTTATGTACTCTTGAGAAGGGCAGGAGTGTGGCAGCTGTCAGGGATGGCTGGAGCAGGATTTGAGTTTAGTCAGAGTTCAGTCTTCTCTCTGTTCTGCTCTGTGTGCATTTTGGCTAAGTTCTCTTAGACTGGCTTTCTCCACATGGTAGAACACGTGGCTGCCAGTAGCTCTTGTACCTTACCAAGCCTAGTTTCTTCACATTCTGAGAGTCCTCTTCTAGCTTTAATTACACTTTGAAAAACCTGGGGAAAGGACTGGGCCTCATTCAGCCTGCTCACACTCTCTTAGGTCTACAAACACCCAAGTCGGTGTTGGCCAGCAGGGTAGGGTCTCATGACTGGTCCAGCTGTGGCTAGAGTAAAGCTCCAAAAGACAATGAGAGCATCTGTTTAAACTGCCTTATTTCATGGGAACTTGGAGTGAAGTACAAGTGTTTCCTAGAAAAGCTGCTGCAGTTTTGAAAATACAACTGGAAGGATATTCTTCTAGAAAATGAGGAAAAATATTTGTTTACTGTAGTTAGTTTTGCATTTTCTGAATTTGAACCTGACTTTAGATATAACACAACTTTATTTATAGTTTTTCTAGACATCATTACATTATGGTAAAAGCAGTAGTAAAAGCACTATAGGAATTGAGAAATTTTGGTATATTTGATGACTTTATTATGTAGCTTTGACAAGAGAAACATGTGTAGACCATGAGTTTTAGCAAACATTTTGACTACTGGCATAAATTCATTTTTTGAAATTTCTGTAATGGTGGAGATAAGTTCTAGAGCATCCTGCAAGAAACACATCTGCTTCTCTTGCCTCTGAGAATTGAAAATTAGATCTGATGCGAGGCACTTTGTTGGTTTGTGTGACTGAAGAGGGGCAGTTGGATGTGTGATGTGTTTTTCTTATACCAAAATTTAGAAGTATGAAAGGAAAGCAGGAAAAGAAAGGGCAAGAAATAAAAAAGTAGAAAGCAGATGACATAGATACCCAGATGGGTTGGATGATAGAGGTTGATGAAGGAAATCAGACTTCTGGGCAGTGAATGGTGCAGAGGCACAGGGGAAGAATGTCTGAGAGACTCCAGGCCAAAAAGTACCAGTGTCCAGACTCAGAAGTTGCTAGGGCCCTCCGTAGTCCGTCCTCTGGAACTACTCAGCGCATCTCTGTGCATGCTCGTGTATACAGGGGTTGGAAGTGTTATCTAGCCACTCATTCTGCTGCTTAGTATTTGCTGAAGCATGGAAGGGATCTGTGGGCCATGTTCAAGTTCAGGTTGGTGTAGATTATCAGTCTTGAGCACCAGTCATTGGATACTACTGATACTCCTGTCACCTCTGTCACTTCAGATATATGGTTAATTTTATATCTCAGAGTATTGTTTTGGGGTATGAACCATCTTTTTTTTTTTTTTTTTTTTTTTTTTGCCTTTTTAGACAGAGTCTCACTGTGAAGCTCTGGATAATCTTGAAAAACACTAGTAAGCATGTTAGGAAACAGTCACTTATTAGCTGGCTGTTAGGTATAAACCACTGTGTTGAGACTATGGGGTTGAAGAATCAGAGGATCCACTTTCAAGATGATTTCACTTTAATAGAAGAAGATAAGAATCTTTTGTTTTAAAGATTTTGATTAATTTTAGACATTTCTACATTTCTGCTGTGAGAGATGAGTTTAGTTCACTTACACAACATCTTACCTTAATTTCTCTTTTTACTTGTTTCCCTTTACAACTTTTGACTTTTACATTATCTTTATCTCTCCCGATGGTTTCCAGGTTACTTGTAAATATCGTGAAATCTATTTCCTGCCTAACAACTGAATTGTTAGTCCTCGATATTGGGATACAACATCAGGTGAAATTAATGAGAAAGTTGTCAAGCTCTCAGATAAATATTTTATCAACTCCTAGTATATGCAGAAATGAACATTTGATTGGTTTAGCATACTGTTTTAGAGGCTTAATCTTGAAATTTGAATTGAGACATAGTGATACTAAAAAATCATACCTGAAGTCCTTTTATTGTTGGCCAGCATATTAACTTTTGCTGTGGCCACCAGCAAACCCAGGATGTCAGACCTTTATTTCTTGTTATGGGTCTGTTGGGCTTGCTGTTGTCACTGTAGGCCATTAATTCAGTCTGCCACATGGAGTGGTGTCTACTTGGGGGGGGGGGTGCTCTCCTCATGGGTGACAGCAAGACACAGGAGAGTGGGAAGAAACACTGACAGCTGTTTAATGTCTTAGCCCAGAACTTTAATTCTTCCGTTTGCATCCCATTGTTCAAAGTTAGTGTCAAACCCAGAGTCCCTGACTGGAAGTGTATTTCTAACCTGGGAAAGTCTGGCAAAGGTGGAGAGGGAAGGAAGGGTTGTAAGTACACCTATCTCATCCTGCATGACTCCAAGGAAAATACAGTTGATTTTAGAAGTCATCTAAAAAGTTGTATTTACCTTTGAGTCTCCCAAGAAAGATCTTTGTTTCTGTAGTTCAGAATGACAAAATTGGGATTCCCCCAATACTGCAAGCCACTGAAATTTGGAATGGATTGATCTCTTTTAAATGTGTTTAAGTTTGAGGTAGATAGTCCAGGGAGAATTGGACTGTCGTTTTAGAAAGAGTTGGCCTGGCTACAGCTGGCTTTTCTTTACTTCTCCTCCATTTCTTCCTCCTCCTCTTGTTTTTTTTCCATGGGGATTGAATTCATGGTTTTGCCCCTGAGCTACCTTGCTGTAGCTTGGTTTTGGGACAAAGTCTTGCTAAGTTGTGGGGGGAGAATAACTCAAACTTTTTGGATCCTCCTGCCTCAATCTCCCAGAGTGATGGATGGAATGTGCGACCACTACTGACTTAGAATAGTTTCTCTTAAAGATCACTTAATGGGATGGCAAGAAAGCTCAGAGAAATAGGCACCTGCTTAGACAAGCACAGGGGCTGGGGGCTGGGGTTTGATCTCTGGTACCACATGCTGCACCAGCCCTGATTCCAGATGTGGTAATCCCAGTGCTGGGAATGCTGAAATAGCAGGATCACTGCAAGTTCGAGCTGCATAGTGAGATCCTGTAACAACCAAACACATATAAAAAAAAAAAAATCAATCTTCAAAAATTATATTGACTTTACTAGGGCAAAGTTGTTTCCGGATTCTGTCTTAGGAGAAATATGACTTTTTAAACACTACTCAGTAGTTCTTAGGTTAGATTTTCCACTATTAATTTGCAGTTCAGTGAGTATCTGGCTAGAAGAATAAAGGTGATAAAACATTTCAGCTAGTTGAAAGTAAGTCATACATGAAACTAAAGTTTTTTATGGTATGTTGATGTATTTCAGTGGAAAATAGGATTCAGCTTATAAAACATTTGATTTTTCATGAAGTTGTATAGGCACTTCTATTTCATGGGATGAGAGGTCCCTTTTGCGATGCTTGGCACATGATAGGTAATGGCCCAGGTTCGCGGTTAATGGTTACCTACACTGGCTTACTCCCTCTGTGTATGTGCATCATTCTGCTATCTGTGGAAAGGTTGCCTATGGAAGAAGATGGCTTTTTCTTTAGAAGCACTACATTATAGGACCTTAATTTAATTTGGGAAGTGAAAACTGATATTATATAGAGTTGAAACAACAGAGGGCATTTATGTTGGTGGAATGCAGTTATTCGAATTAGAGCTTCAGAGGCTTAGAGAGGTTCTTAGGGAAAGGGGGGCCCTAATGCCTTTACACCAAACTTTGAGATTTCTTTCATTGAGGGTGCCAGCAGCATGCATGCTCGCTGGTTCTGATAGAAGGTGTGTGCTTCCCACATTCAAAATTAAGGTAAACGACTAAAAAAGGAAGGCAACATTTTAAGTATCATTATCTTCCTTATGATGCAATTGCTGCATAATTTTCACGTAGTGTATTGCTTTCCTTTGCTGTGTATGAGAAAAGGATATTTGAAAACACCACTACCCTGTACTGTAGCTCTAGCTCAGATTTCAGAGATATTTCGCAAAATGTGTTTGAAAAAATCAGAATTTGGGGACAAATAGAATTTAGTCAACATTTGAGGTCTTCATTGGACAGCAACACATATTCACTGGTTTGAAATTGCCTCTATTTTCAGGTACCGGTGTATGAGGCTAAAGAACTTATTTTTTAATAAGTCTCTCAGATTCCTACCTAGCTTTTTGAAATTACTATCTTATTTCTTGCTGAGTTTAAAATTAAAAGTTCTGTCAAAAGAAAAAAAGAAATAAAGCAAAATATTGTTCTCTTGATCTCTATTTTATTTTTTTGAGCTAACAATGGGCTCATAATCCCTATAGTCATTTTTAGTTGTAGCTGTTATTTCAACATTCTGGGAAGCTGGTGAAGACTCTCAAAGGAAGAGACACATTGTGCTCGGGAGGCTAGGGAGTTTTATGTCCCCTGCTGAGTTCATACTTCCAAAGTGCACCAGGCCTGGCACAGCTTTCTTTCCTCTGGGTGCTTTCCTCCCGAGCTGGCTCCCCTCAGCCTGCTGGGGCTGATCCTGAAGGAGGCCAAGATCTCATGCTAGAACACTTTACTGGCTTTCATCCCAAGCTGCCCTAGGCACAAAAGTCTCAGCTGAGATTCTCCCTTCTTAGCATGTTCTGAGTTCAGTAACCTGTCACTGAGCAGAGAGTTCAAGTGGTTTGCATTTATCGCAACAAGCATGTGTGATCCTGAAATAGCCAGTGTTCCTTTGTGGAGGCTTTAAATTTTCCATGAGGTAATCTTGCCACTTCTGTTTTACATAACTAGAGTTATGTGACTTAAATGCTCATTTTATTACATCTTTTAAAGCTTTTTGTCAAACTGGGTATAGTAGTCTATGTCTGTAATTTGAGACTGAGGCAGGAAGTTCTCAAGTTTGAAGATAGCTTAAGAAACTTAGTGAGACTGGGTTGGAGTCTAAAAAACATCTGTTGATTTATGCAAATGCTGTCAGAATAGTGCAGAGAAATCCCATGAATTTTCAGATATATCAGTTTTGCCACATTTATTTTCATCTCTCTGCTGTTGTCCTTCTTCCCCTGCTCTCTCAATTTTTGTCCCTCCTCTCTATTTCTGTATGTGTACACATGCATGTATGTACTTGTATATATGTACATAAACATTCTTGCTGTTTTTGTTATAGAACTGCTCAAGTGTACATTACATACCTCATGTCTCTTTCTCTACACATTACAGTCCTTCTAGGAGCCCACCTAGTAGTGGCACGGTATATTTATATTTACTTTTGAAGACATTGCCAGGCTAATGTCTAATTTGTTAGTCCTCTGAGGAGTGAGGAGGCTCTTCCCAGGCAGTCTGTGGGCAGCTGATTGACACCACTCCTCCCCTGTCCAGCTCCAAGGCTGCCTGCTGACCTCTGCTGCCAGTGAGCTTTGGAGCTAATTTGACTCCTGGGTTAGGATGGTTGTTGCTAGGCCAGCCTTGTACTTGTCCTTTTCCTTAGGAAGATTCTTTTTCATCCCCCCGCTCCCCCCAAACCCTGGTGTTTCTGGCTTGTGGCTTCTACAGTGGCTTCTTTATTCATCTAGAATACGTGGCACAGGGAGACCCAAGGATGCTCCATGGTGTCATTCCTCAAGTTGGAACGTCCCTGGTTTTAGTACGTCTTGTTGCCACCTTGTAGTCATCCTGTATTTGCTGTATTATGCCTGGTGCTTTTGTTGTAAGAAAAATGACTACTAATGAGTTTAAGTACTCTATTGTGGCTCAGTGCTGTGTTTGTATTTAAAAAATGTTTTTAACTTTCCGTCGTAGGTTTGATTCAGTTCCGGGCAATTGAAAGCGAGTAGAAGTGAGGCACTATTTCTTGTGTAGTTTGCAAAACCCATCTTTGTCATCCCTGTGCTCTCTTTGTCTGCTGGCTGGAAGACATGTTTCACATTCTTGCAGGGCTGCATAGTCAGCTGTGTCCACAGGAGGAGACAAAGAGGCTCCAGAAAACAAATTTTATCACACTCATAGGTGTGAATGTGGGAGTCAAGGCGCACTCAGGGCCGTATGATATAGGGAAAGAGACTCCCAGCCCGCTTCATGTCTGGTATGAGTTCAGGTTTTCTAAAATTGAAGAATGAATTTTAAGACTTAGAGGTTAAAAGCAGAATACATTTATTGAGGGAAAGAAAATTTCTGTCTGAGAGACAGAAGGGGACCCTATTGGGTTGCCAGTGACCAGCCTTTCCTAGGAATTTCATAGAGCAAAACCGTGAGGTGAGGTCCAGCGCGGGGAGAAAATGGTAAATCACAAAACTGGTCAACCAATAATATTGTGAGTATAATTGCTCAGGTAAAATTGATTAAATCAAGATCAAAAGGAGAAGTGAGTCACATTGCAAGTGGGTAAGAGCACAGAACAGGGGCTTTTCCTGTAGGGGGCTGGCTTAGTGACTCTTCCTGGCATTTTCAAGGTGGTTAATATCTATTTAGAGTATCAGTCCCTCTGTCCATTCCAAGGGAGGTATGTGGGTGCATTTGTGTCACATTGTTTATCTTGTGGTCTGGCCCACAGTGGAGTGCCTATCTCTAACACAGTTGCAAGCTATCTTGTCTTCCATACTGGCTCCTTCGAGGGCCTAACACCATCTGACTACTTGTCTCAGTTACCTTTCTCTTGTTGCCAAGACAAAATGCCCATTATCCAGAATTAAAGAAGGAAAGGTTTATTTGGCTCACAGTTCGTGGAGGTTTCAGTGCATGCTCAGCTGGCTTTGAGGCAGAGTGCCACATGGCAGAGAGCAGCAGTGCATGGCAGCAAAAAATAGCAAAGAGCAAAGAGCAGAGGAGCTGCCCCTCTCATTTCCTTATTTTATAAGCAGGCTGTTCTGGGATGTGAGTGTAGAAGGCACACAATATCCATGCCCTCTTCCTGAGCAGGATGGGGATGTTTACAAAGTAAGAACCCCACCCTGGCTCCCTGCTGAGTCACTTAATTAAACTTCTTTTGTTCGTTTTGTTTTTTGGTGGGACCAGGGTTCGAACTCAGGACCTTGCACTTGCCAGGCAGGCACTTGTGCGACGGAGCTATCTCCTCGGCCCCCTTAATTAAACTTCTACACTTCTCAAGTTGACATAATATATGAAGTGGTATACTATAACATTTTTATCAAATTGAGCTGTGTACAACAATGTGGAAGGGATACCTTGGAGTTCAGGAGGCCAAATGCAGAAAAAATATATGTACACACATATGATTGTACACATAAATACATACAGATGCTCCTCCTCTTATCAATATGTCTTGCTAAGTCCATCCATGTAAGAAGTCAGAAGTGCATTTGACACACCTGCTCAACATCACAGCTCAGCAGCAGGGGTTTTATTTTTGCCCTTGTGATCATGTGGCTGCTTAGGAGCCAAGGCTCACTGCTCAGTGCCCCAAGAGGACAGCAGACTGTGCATCACTAGCCACGGAAAAAGAAAGTTCAGTATTTGCAGTGTAAGTTCTCCTTAGTGCTGATAGCTTCTTCACTATCCTGAGGTCGAGAAAACGGAAGTTGAGCTATTGAAAGTAGGGGCACCCTGTGTATGCACAGATGCAGAGCCTGGAGGAGCCAGGTGAGAATGGGCAGCCATGGGATGGCAACCGCAGAAGGTCACGGGAACCTGCGGCTCTGGATGACTGCTTGGAGGAAATCCGCTCCGTGCTGCCGTAGGCACTGGTTTTTGGCTTTCCTTTTGCAGGTATTGAGCCTACTCGGCCTGTATCCCAAGTCTTACTACACTTCTCTGCCTTTTCTTTTATTATGCTCCTTTACTGACCTCCAGTTCTGCCTACTTACAACTTTTCTGAGTTCTGTGATTCTTTTATTTGAAAGCCTAGAGCATTGTGAGTTTTAGTTATGATTAAAAATTCTCTTCTGTTATCCTCTAGTTATTTCATAGGTTAATATGACCCTAACTTACACACTTCTAAAAGAAAGGGACCATATTCCTCTCACCTACTGTTCAGAGCATGCTGAATAAATGAATGTTAAATGTGTGCTTTGAAGCATTGAAGTGCCTGAATAATTAAACTCTACAAAAACACAGTAAAATAAAATGATGATCACTTATTTTATTTCTTAGACTTTGACCGTGTTGCTGCATTATTCTCCTGAAAATACTTTAGCTCTTTGATGAACCCTTCACATTCTGTGTGGCACAGATTTTTAATTCCTTTCTCCCTCATGAGTCATATTAAGTTTTGCATTATCCATACATATGTGGGACTGAAACAAAAGTTTCGTGTAACAGCACTTAAACCATAGTTACCATCATTATGTGCAGTGCCCTCTGATATTTTCAGTTCTGGTTAAAACCCGTTAAATTGATTCTATATCTCACTCATTGGTCATGACCTGTACTTTGAAAAAAATTTGCTTTATTGCTGGAGGGAGGTTGAAAAGATGAAGCAACGCAAATTTAGCTTTAACTCGGGGAGTGGAGCCGCTGCTCTCGTGATGCAGCTTTAAATGTGGGCTTGTCAGAGGAGCTCCAAGGAGTGAGCGTGAGGGCCTGAGCATGCTTCTCTCTGAGAGATCCCGTTTGCAGTCAGTTTGGGCTTTGGGCTTTTCTTTTTAACATCATGTGGGGTACTTATTAATTAAGGTTCGGAGTCATAGTTCAGGTGTATGCTAATTAGAGTAATTTTCTAAGGGTCTTGGAAATTCAGTGTAACAAGTTCTATGAATGCATTGAGAAATTTGAAAATCATTTCCTTACAGGGAGCCCCAAGTTTTAGATGAGGGCAGATTATTAGGGGCTTTGCTTGGGTTGGTAGTTTCTTTCACATGAAGAATCCTGATTGCTTTTGTTTGTTAAACTTTTGAATTCTTACTCTTATACCTTTAGAAAAGGTAGGCTTTCTTCCCCATTCTTTTTGTCTTTTTTAAAACATATTTAGTACAGGGTCCACAGGGTCTCACTGCACAGATCACACTTGTGGTGATCCTCCCGTTTTCAGCCTCGCAAACGCTGTTATTACAGCCGCACACCACTGTGCCCAGTCTCAATCGCCGGCTCAGCACAGGGGGCAGGGCTGGCATGACGTGGGGGGATCTAATCCCTGTCCATGCACTCTGCCTTAGCAGGTGCTTTAGTGCTCTGAGCTGTTTGGGTAGCCCCTTGCCCAGTCTTGGTGTGTTGCTCTTTGTATTTGTGTAAGTTTTAGATTTTTCTCCACTTTCCTATCATTGATTATGCCAGTTTAGTAATAAATGTCATTTAGAAGTTTTATTA
>PVKN010012546.1:0-20772 GCA_004027915.1 Capromys pilorides
CTGTGGTTTTTGCTTCACAGACAACATTCGAGAGGGGGTTGGAGCTGCATGCCAAAGTCACAGTCTTTGCAGAGGGCTGCCACGGACACCTGGCCAAGCAGCTGTACAAGAAGTTTGATCTACGGGCTGATTGCCAACCCCAGACCTATGGGATTGGGCTAAAGGAGGTACCCCGATTTATTAGGATTTTTATTTTGAAAGGTGGATGGAAAGTATTTTTTATTGTCATGTAGTTTCTAACTTAGATTTTATAGTTACATCTTTCACTGATTTCAGATAGTCATCAGGGCTAGGGAGCTAGCTCAGCTGTTAAGTGCCCACCTGCCAAGGGCAAGATCCTGAGTTTGATCCCTGGTACCAAAAAAAAATTCCTTATAACTACAAAATATTTGACATATTTTTTCAAGGGGATAAGAAATACTATCGATCAAATTATTGGATTATTTCTACATTTTAGAATTGTTTAATTGAATGTTGCTTGCAGTAAGTTTTTAATTTGGAAATATCTAAACAGATTTTACAGAGTAGTGCTGTTTGCCTAGTGGTCCTGGGCCTGTTACCTCTAGGCTATTCTGGATGGCCATATCCTACAGACATGTTTATTTAAATTTTTTTAAAAAATGTATTTGGTATAGGGTCTCACTGTGCAGCTCAGACTGGTAGTGATCCTCCCATTTTCAGCCTCCCCAGAGCTGTGATTACAGGTGTGTGCCACCATGCCTGGACTCAGTGGCCAGCTCAGCATGCCCAGGGGTGGGCCAGCCTGGCATATGGTGCCGAGGATCAAACCCAGGTCCCTGTGCTTCCCTAAGCAGGCACTTTTGCTGAGCTGTCTTGCTGGCTCAAAAATGTTTAATTAAAACCTAAAACCGTGATATGGCTGGGCCTGGTGGTACACACCTACGAAGCCAGCACCTGTGTGGCTGAGGCAGGAGGATTGAAATGAGTGATACCAGCCTGAGCTACATAGTGAGAGCCTATCTCAAAAGGAAGAAAAAAAAGTTTTAAACTCTAAAAGTAAATAAATAAAAATTATAATGTGAAGATAATTTAGTTTATAAAATACTCAACAGAATATTTAGCTGTAATCCAAAATTGGGCTGAATTTGTGTACTTTCTGTTATCTGTTCTTTAGTTTATCTTTCTAAATCTAAATTTTCTTTGTAGCCCTTTTACAAATTATTTTTAAGGACTGAGAATATGGCTCTGTGGTAGACCAGTTCCCTGGCATGTGTTAGATCTTGGGTTCAGACCCATCACCGAAAAGTACATCTAGGCATGAAGAATTTTGCCAGGCGTCAGAGCACACGCCTGTAATCCCAGCACTCTGAGGCTGAGGCAGGAGGACTACAAACTCAAGCCCAGCCAGTACAGCACAGCCATTGACTGAGACCTTGTCTAAAACTTTTCAGAAGGGGCCTGCGCCAGTGGGTAGCTCAGCGCAGAGGCCCTGAATTCAAGCCCCACTGATGGACACAGAGCTTTCTTAGGTTAAATCTCAAGTGCAAATGCCATATACAGTTGAATTCATTGTAATATGAATACAGGCTCGTTTTGGTAGATTGTACATATTCTCTGAGTTTTAGGTAATAGTTCAGGTGAAAATTGTTTAAAATTTAAAACCTAGCAGTCTGAAAATGAATGATTTGCTCTTACTGTAAAAGGTGGGGGGACAGGGAGAGATTCATCAGTTTCCTAAAATGTGTGTTGTAAAGCAACAGGGCCTAGGTGTAACTGTCCCCCTGAGGAAGGGGACCCTACCTGGCACTGGAGCTGCCCTCCCTGTCAGGAGGGCTCCTGTCACCACACAAGGCCTGCTGGTGTCTCGTACTGCCGCTGGGTAGCGCTGCCTGGGCATGCACAGGAGCCCCTGCGCTGCTCCCGCCCGCTCTTCCTTTAGCCAACTCCGTGGACCCATTGCTTTGCAGCTGTGGCTCATAGATGAGAAGAGGTGGCGGCCCGGGCGAGTGGACCACACCGTGGGCTGGCCCCTGGACAGACACACCTATGGCGGCTCCTTCCTCTACCACCTGAACGAGGGCGAGCCGCTCGTGGCCCTGGGATTTGTGGTAGGTCGCAGCCCCATCCAGAACATTCTGCCCGTGGAGCTGAGCATCTAGGCCTAGGGCGCCTGGGGAGGTGGAAAGCTGTCTGTGGAAAGCTTCTTTCTGGTTTGACCGCTGTGTGGAGTGCTTGTGTTGCTGCTGGAGACGCAGCGCACTGCGCAGGGCCCCACGTGCTCCACTTAGGGTGTGGAGGAGGGGGTCCCCGGGGGTTCACCACCTCGTTCCCGCAAGGGTGACCAGCTGGTGTTGCCTGGCACTGCGAGCGTGGGCAGTGCTGGCTTTCCACCTCCAGTCAGCCAGAGTTCACCATGTGGCCCTCGGGTGCGTGTGTGGAAAGTAGGAGGGGCTGTAGTGGTTCATTTCTGTGCCTTTGGCAAGGCGTCTTGGAAGGGCACCCTGTGGTTCCATTCCTCTTTCTTTGTAAGTGTGATGTATGTTCACTTTCACTTTTCACTGTAATACAAGTACAGATTTTCAGTTTAGTTTTGTAATTAGTATTAATAAATGGATAATTAATCTCCTTTTGGGAAAGCAGAATCTGAAACACATATACATGTTTGAGATAATGCTTCCTGTATAATATCGAGGCTGGCTTTGTTTATTTGTTTTTTTAATGAGCAGAAGATAGTTATTGAGGGAAAGAAAGCTCCTGTCCGAGAAAGAGACAGGAGGAGGGTCCCGAGTGGGTGTCCCCTCCAGGCTGGCTTTGAACTCACTGTGTAGATCAGGCTGACCTTGAGCCCATGCGCTCCTCCTGCCTCAGCCTCTTTGAGATTGTTAGATAACCGTCCTACTTTTTTTGATTATAAATACATAACATCTTTCTTTTACCTTTTCTTTCACACAAATTTCTTATATATGGTTTATTTAAATTTGCCTTGCTGTGTACTTCAGCAAGTACTTTAAAAGGAATTTAGGATGAATATGGTGATGCATGCCTGTAATCCTAGCACTTGGGAAGCTGAGGCAGGAAGCTCATTGCGAGTTTGAGACCAGCCTGAACTGCATAGCAAGACCCTGTGTCAAAAAGACAAAAAACGACAACAAAAGAAAAATTTAATGGACACATTTCCTGATATTCACATTTTAGCTTGGTGTAACTTGAAGTTGTAATTAAAATATCTAATTGTATAAATATGTCAGTTTTAAATTTCAACCTTTTAAGGTGGGCCTGGACTACCAGAACCCGTTCCTGAGTCCCTTCAGAGAGTTCCAGAGGTGGAAGCACCACCCCAGTGTCGCGCCTACCCTGGAGGGGGGCAAGCGGATCGCATACGGGGCCAGGGCCCTCAACGAAGGCGGCTTACAGGTGACTGCTGGGCTTTTGAGTCCCTATGTTTTGTGTGATAATTTCAAAATTGAAAATTTAATGTAATCAATATAGTAAAAAAAAAAGGAAATTACCCTGACAAAATTGGTAGAATTAAAGTGCCTGGTATTTGTAAAATTATATACACAGTAACTAAATCACACCGTAAGTTTTAGGAATATGTTGATCTTGAGAAAAATTTGTGAGTTCTTTGTTGGCTTGTTTTTAACCAGAATATAAAAACTGGGTGATTCACAATATTGTCCCTTGATCCTTAACTGCTCAGAAACTCAAAGGCAAATTTAGTTTTCCACATGATTCAGTTAGTTCCAACTAACAGAACTGTTCTTTCTCTTCGGTGGCCTCTGTTCACCGTCCATGGTCCTGTTCTAGTGTGTGTTCAGAATAAATCTTCCGGAATGTATGGTTGTGAAAGTAGATACAGACAGAGAAGGCGCTCTGAAAGCCAGCCCCGTAAGGTGTGCTGGCGGTCTGGATCCAGAAGTACTTCACTTCTGCCCTTAAGAAGGCACCTGTACAATAAAGGAATCCCTTCTGTCTCTTAGTATTCCAGGACTCTAGGACTATTTTAGAAATTTAACTTTGTGTGGGAGGGGCTGGCGCAGCATGTGGTGCTGGAGATCAAACCATGCGCTTGCCTAAGCTTGCCTAAGCAGGCACTTCAGACTGCTGAGCTATCTCGCCAGCCTAGAAATTTAACTTTTAAAAGAACTGGTTATATTGGGGCTGGGGAGATAACTCCATAGCACCAGTGCCTGCCTGGCAAGTGCAAAGTCCTGAGTTCGAACCCCAGTCCCACAAAATAAATAAATAAATAAATAAATAAATAAATAAATAAATAAATAAATAAGTAAATCGGTTATAAAAATAACAGATGAACCAGGGGTGTGGAGACAGCACTCACCTGTAATCTCAGCACTCAGGAGGCTGAGGCAAGAAGTCACTATGCGCTTGAGGCCAGCCTGGGCTATGAAGCAGGTTTAAGTTCAGCCTAAACTGTGTAGTGAGAACCTGTCTCCAAAAAAAATACTGTAGGAAAATAGGAGGATGACAATATGAAAATCAAGTTGTGTAATAGTAATTCATAAAGTAAAATCATATTCATATAAACATGATTTTTGAAAGCTAAAACTAAAATCAAAAGGGTATGTAGAACCTTTATAAGATGTATTTTCCTGGAGTGCATATAGTGAAAAAAATCTAGATTTCAGGTTTGTTTTATATATATTCTAGGGAACAGTCTACCGGGTGTTCAGAGTCTCACTAGATCGGACTTGTAGTGATCCACCAATTTACAGCCTCCCAAGAGCTGGGATTATAGGTACATGCCACCATACCCAGTCTCAATTGGCATCTCAGTGTGCCCTGGGGGCAGGGCTGGCATGGCAGGCCCAGGGATCAAACTCCTGGCCCCTGTGCCTGCTTGCATGTGCTTTAATCCACTGAGCTATTTGGCTGACCCTAGATTTCAATCATTGAGGCTTAAATGTTTCCTATTATGATACAGATACGTATACATTTTTTATTATTTATTTATTCTTAATGTATTTAGGACAGGGTCTACAAGGTGTCACTACAAAGATCAGACTCGTAGTGATCCTCCTGTTTGCAGCCTCCCAAGTGCTGGGATTAAGGTGCGCACCACCGTGCCCAGTCTCAGTTGCTATCTCAGCACACATGGAGGCGGGGCCAACATTGCACACAAGGAATCGAACCTCGGCTGGTGCACTCGGCCTGAACAGGCACTTTAGTCTGCTGAGCTATCTGGCCAACCTATATAGGTATAAATTGATTCTTTTTTTTTTTTTTTTTTTTTTTGAGACAGGGTCTCACTGTGCAGTTCAGGCTGGCCTCGAGCTCTCTTTGTAACCCAGGCTGGTCTCAAACTCACAACATCCTCCTGCCTCAGCCTTCCAAGTGCTGGGATTACAGGGGTGCGCCACCATGCCTGGCTCAGATAGGTATAAACTTCAACATCTGTGGCAGAGAGCAGTGGAGCACACCCACAGCCCCAGTTCTCCAGAGGTTCAAGTGAGTTAAGCAAGTGCAAAGGCCCTGGGGTCAATCCCCAGCACCACCAAAATAAGTGGGTTTAAGAAATCATTGTACTTAAAATCTGTGAGTACTCTGAACGTAAATCTGTCCTGTGTAGATGTGTTTGCAGAGTAGCAAAAGAAGATTTAGCAGCAATGAGGGTCATGGGATCTCCGCTCCCGGGAAGGAAGGGGGCAGCGGCACGTTCTCTCAGCCGTGTTCCCTTCCACCTTTCCTGCAGCATTTCCGCACAGCCCTAAGCTCTGGATTGGGAATATTCAGCTTTGCTCCATCTGAGCTGACAGACGCCCTGTGGCCCTCTGTTTCTCTCAGTCCATCCCCAGACTCACCTTTCCTGGCGGCTTGCTGATCGGCTGCAGCCCTGGCTTCATGAACGTTCCCAAGATCAAAGGCACGCACACGGCGATGAAGAGTGGGAGCTTGGCTGCAGAATCCATTTTTAAGCAGCTGACTGCTGAGAGTCTCCAGCCCCAGACAGCAGGTGAGACGGCCTTTCAGGAAGATGGTCAGGTTAGACTGGCTTCAGCTGACACTGAGACGTCTGTCTTGCATCTGGCCCTTTATACAGAATGCTACAGTGTGTGCTGCACACAAAGTAAACACAGTGAAGCATAGAGTCATGGGCTTTGGAAACTGGTTTCCTCACATCTGAATAGACCGGCAGCTGGGCATGGAGGCACTGCCTGTGGTCCTAGCGCTCTGGAAGCTGAGGCAGGAGGGTCCTAAATTTGTGGCCCACCTGCACAGGTCTTGAATTGTTTTCTAACGGGGTCAGGGGAGCTGGGGGTGCAGCTCTGTGAAGGTCCTGGTTTCCATTCCTAGCTCTGCCCTCCAAACCCATAAGGTAGACACATGGCCATCTCCTCTGGAGTCCACTTCAGTCTGCCGGCCCCGCCTGTCCATCCTGTCCACCAGGTGTCCACACCGAAGTGCCCCAGGTGTCGGGGTGTCTTCAGGCTGAGAGTAGAGCAGCTTCACCTGAGGCAGAAGAGGCCCCTGGGCCTTTGTGAGCACTGCCACGGGACAGAGCAGGAAGTGGCCTTGCACCTCCATGAGGTCCTCCTGCAGCCCCGAGTGGCTCAGCCCTGCTCAGAGCCTCGGTCGCAGCGCTCTGACACTCCTGGGCTGTCACGGTGCCCCTCAGGCAGCCCTGTGAGCAGCAGGCCACCCCCACCTGCGGGCCTTCCCTTGCTGTCCCTGTTGTTCTGCACGGACATCTGCTTTGTCTCCTGTCACCAGAAGGAAGGGGCCAGCTGAGCCAGACTGTGTTCCTCTCGAAGGCTCAACCTAGCAGGACACGGACAAACCTCATTTCCCCTCCATGGTAGGCGCTGATCGGGCACCCAGCGGCACGTGCAAGCACGTAAGCTGAGCACGTGCAAGGCCTGTCGGTTTGATTCCACCACCACGAATAGTTCCACCATCGGAACTAGGCCTGGTGCTCAGGCGAGGGCTCAGGAGGAGGATGGCTTTGCTTGGGTGGAATTTATCTGATTTCTTCTCAATGCTGTTCCCCTTGGACCTTCAGTCTGCCACACTTGCTGTGCAGTTCAGGCTGGCCTTGAGGTCACTTTTTTGCCCAGGCTGGTCTCAAACTCACAACGGTCCTCCTGCCTCAGCCTCCCCTGAGTGCTAGGATTATAGGCTTGCGCCACCACGCCTGGCTTCAGCCACACTTTCGTGGTGGTTCAGTCTCCTGACTTCTGGGATTCACGTTGGGCGCCACCATGCTGACCTGGGTCCTTAAATGCATGCATTGAGCTTTAGGCACCTTGTCTTTCCTGGTTCTTAGGAACCAGCCGCCGCCTCCAGCTTCACCTGCACATCAAGTCTTCTCTTGAGAAAGGATGGGGGTCGCACTGGGGCAGGGCCCCTCTCCAGATCTTAGCTAATCCGCAGCTCACCCTGCTGCAACCTCATTGTGAGGTACTAGGATCAGCCGCTGGGAATATAGTTTTGCAGGGGCACATGCCAACCCCTTGAGGGTAGTAGCAGTCTCACTAATTATAAAAATTTTAATTTTTATAGAAAGCATAAACCTGAAATCGTTAAGGCTCCTTTTCAGTTTGATTTTACATGTTCACAGTTGAGTGTGGAGAGCTGGGGTACACCCTAGTGGCAGAGCCTTGGCTTAGCACGGACCAGCCCCTGGGGTCCACCCTCAGCTCTGCCAGAAGGAGAGATCAAGTGCTCAACACACTGTGCGCCTGGCGTGGTGCATTCCTGTCATCCCAGCAGCACTCGGGAGGCTGAGGCAAGAGGATCGCTGCTGACCTCAAGGCCAGCCTGGGCTACACAGCGAAACCCTGTCTCAGAAGCAAAACAATACCAGATACGTAAAACACACGCACGCGCGCGCACACACAACTTTAGATTGTCTTTTGGGAAGATCCCGACACTGTATGATTCTTCAGTGTGACCACCTGCCAGGAAATGGTTTATTCATAAGATTTACTCATGAGTTACTACAGGAGGAAAATACTGTGACAGTACTTTTGGGCAGCCCGCACAATTGTACGCTTTTCTTTTTTATAAAAGGACTGCATGTAACTGAGTATGAGGACAATTTAAAGAAATCTTGGGTGTGGAAAGAGCTATATTCTGTAAGAAACATAAGACCATCCTGCCATGGATTCCTCGGTGTGTATGGAGGGATGATTTACACTGGAATATTTTACTGGATTCTGCGAGGAATAGAGCCATGGACTCTGAAACATAAAGGTAACCAAACCGTGGAGAATGTCCCCAGTACAGCTCTCAGCACTCAGGAAGGGGACCCTTCGTGACCTTCCCTGAATGTTTTCAGCTTGCTGAGAGACCTGTGACTTAGCATGTTTCAAAAAGTCTAGCACTGTAGCGAGACAGAGGCAAGTCAAGCTGCTGGTACCCCAAGTCTTTATAGCACACTTCCTGCAAGGGTGAGCAGCAGCAGCGGTGGGGGTCTGGCCAGTGCGAAGCCTAGGTTGAACCCCTGGCATAACAGCGTCCACAAACTTACCAAATGCCTCCCCAAACTGTTGAAGGCTCGGACTCTGACCAGCTCAGACCAGCCAAGGACTGCACGCCGATCGAGTACCCCAAGCCTGACGGCAAAATCAGTTTCGACCTCTTGTCATCGGTGGCTTTGAGTGGCACCAACCATGAGCATGACCAGCCAGCACACCTGACGCTGAGGGACGACAGTGTGCCCGTGAGCAGGAACCTGGCAGTGTACGACGGCCCCGAGCAGCGCTTCTGCCCAGCAGGTAAGGACTCCTTCCGGCTCAGGAGCAGCATACGGATGCTTGCTCCCGGTATTCTGTAAGCTAAGCCGTGCCCCTCCCCACCCCGCCCCGCCCATTTAGATGGTTGTGAGTCCTGCATTCAGATTCCATTAGGAAACTTGTACCTCAGCTAGCAGGGATAGAATAGGAAATTTGGGTAAGCCTACACAGGTGACGCTGCTCCAGCTGTTCGTGTGTACCTTGACCAAGACGGAGAGTACCTCTGCTCCTGTAACTGTAGGGACCTGCTGGTCTCAGTTGGATTGGTTTTACTCAGGAGAAGCGGTGGCAGGAATGACAACAGACATAGACAAGAAGACAAAAGCGGGGCTGGGTGGTCCCACGTCTGCCTGATAGGCCAGACTAACGCAGTACACACCAAAACCTACGTTAATTTATACTTCTGCAAAGTTAGTAACACTGACATAAGGTTGCCTAACGACTGATGGCTGACGTTAGCCAGACAGAATGTTTATCTCAGGACTGAGGGAGCGTGTTGGCTTTAGGCACCGAGGCCTAGTCCCACCTCCACACATCCAGTCAATTTCTTAGCTTCTTAACTCTTTAGAGCCATCTGTGTCCTAGCTGCTCATGTATGTGCACACATGTTAAACTTAGTTCAGCGAATCAACCTAAAGTTTTTATGAGGTACGGACTCATTATGTAGTTCAGGCTGGCCTCAAACTCACAGAAATCCTCCTGCCTCAGCCTCCCAAATGCTAGGATGACAGGCATGTTCTACCATACCCAGCTGACTGCCCTGAACCTTTATGTTCCCTATAAATATGGTTATCTTTTAGTGCTAAGCTTTCAACTCAAATTACAGTAACTGGAAGCAGGTCTCATGTGATAGAACAGTATTCAGATACATGTAAACAAGCGCATTCTCAAGCGACTCCCATGCAGGTAAGCTTTCCAACAGCAATAGCCTCAGCTGTATTAAGAAACAAATCCTATCATCAGAATGTTCTGAGTAAGGGCAGGGTGCACAGCCCGTCTCCTCAGCTGCTGCGCAGATCCTGTGTGGAACGCCGACTCCACCAATGTGCTGCAGGCTCCTTGCACAAGAGCATGACACGCGCGTGGGGTGGACAGCAGGAGACAGCTGTTCTTAAGCTTTCTGAGCTGGCCTGCTGGTGAACATGTGATTGCAGCACTCAGAAGGCCTGGGCAGGACCACCCAAGCTCAAGGCTAGCCTAAACTACATAGCAGGACCCTGTGTCAAAAAACAAAACAGGCCGCCGCCGCCTTAGGTCATAGAACCAGAAGCGGCGTCACTGGCGTGGCCAGCATCAGAGCTTTGATTAGTTTGTCCCTTGGAGGAGCAGTGGGCTGACGGTTCTGATGCTTGGATGTGCCCTTGCAATGTGCATTCAATACTGGCCCCTTCTGTCCAGTGTTTACGTCCGTTCCCCTATTCCATACTGCACAGCAAGGTTAGTGGATGACACAGAGGCTAGGAGTACTGCTTGCAAGGAGCTTGCCATTTCTCAGGACAGGTATCGCCGGCTTCACTTTTGACTCCCTGTGTATCTGCCAGAGCACGTCTGACTGAGTGGGGAGCTTGTGTACACAGGAAACACGGTCACCTTTGCAACAATACTAGGCTTTCCTTAGTGTTTGGAAGCAGTGACAATTTCTGCTGGCAGCAGTGGGAAGAGGACGTTACTGAGCTATTGTCAAGTGGACTTCTCATCTGTGGGCCATCCGTGCATACAGGAGATGGGCAGGGGTGATGCATGGCGCAGCAAGCGGTGGGGCATCCCGGGTGCTCCCTTCGTACTTGCATTGTGTGCATTTTTTTTCCCCCAGAGACTTGTTGGAGGATTAAAAGGATTTTCTGTCTTGGCAAAAAATAAATAAAATTCTGTAGCTAATCTTTTAGGATGTTAATTTCTACTGACGAACTTCTAATACTAAAAGTTAAGTATTATCTTTACAGGAGTTTATGAATTTGTACCCTTGGAACAAGGAGATGGATTTCGGCTCCAGATAAATGCCCAGAACTGCGTGCATTGTAAAACATGTGACATTAAGGATCCAAGCCAGAACATCAACTGGGTGGTGCCTGAAGGAGGAGGAGGACCTGCTTACAATGGCATGTAAGCCGCAGCTGACTCCACTGGGGGGCACGTTTCATAATCGGATACTTCAGAATGCAGATGTGTGGCAGCTGGCTTTAAAATGTCTTGGCTGGGCTTGGTGCTGCACACCTGTAATTCCAGCACCCAGGAAGCTGAGGCAGGAGGACTGCTAAGTGTTCAAGGCCAGCCTAGGCTACCTAAGTGAGTTTAAGGCCAGCCTGAATTATACAGCAAGATCCTGTCTCGACCAAACCAAAAATAATAATTGTCTTGATGTTAACATATATCCTTCACAAAGTATCAGTAAAATAAAAATTTTATACAATATCTAACATTGACTCATGAAAATTATGAAATATTTCTCTTAAATAAAGCTGTATGAAGCATCCACCTACCTTCTCAGTTCTTCAAAGATTTTAGTATCAAGTATACAAATGAAGATACTACATACCAGGAGTTGGCATCCAGCTCACCGCCAGTTACAAATAAAGTTTTATTGAAACACAGCCACATCTGCTGCCTACACATTGTCTATGACTAAGAAGTTACACTTGCGTTACCACTGCAGAGCCAAGTTTTTGCAACAGACTAGACGTTCCACAAAACCTACACACTGACTACCTGGCTGTCTGCAATAATGCGGTATGTGTGCCAGCCCCTGAACTGTGACCACAAATAGAAAACACTAGCACAGGGGCCGGTGAGATGGTTCAGTGGTCTAAAGCGCCTGCTTAGGAGGGCTCAGGCGACTACGGGGACTGCAGTTCGATCCCTGGCACCACATGCTGCGCCAGCGCCACCACCAGGGCAGGCTGAGCCAGCCACAGAATGAATAAAGAAACAAGCAAGCAAGAAAACACTAGCACAGACTGCCACAGAGAGACTCGGCACCAGGAGAAACTAAGCTTGCATCTGTTCACTATACAAGTTATGACAGGAATTTAAATCCAGGCTGGACACCATGCTCTGTAAAAGTGCAGAAAACAATTACAAAAGCTCAACCTCACTGGCATTTTGTGACACTTTTATTAAGAGAAACTATCAGCATTTCTAAACTGTAAACAATAAGGAACTGAAGTGTCAAAGGAAACAAAGCTAGAGACGTAACTTTCCTGATTTTACTGCCTGCCACAACATACGCATAATACTCAGGCAAAAGCGAAGTCTCGTTAGGCGAACATTTTTGCGTACACGGCCTTCTCTTTATCTTTCTGGGCCTTAATCTTCTGCTTGACTTTCAGCAGTTCTGCCTGGATGGCTGCAGGGAGAGGAAGACGCAGTGAGTTCTTTCGCCAAGTGGCACCACCCAATGATGATGACCCTTCACGCCCCCTTGCATTTTCACAAGGCTGCTTGTCCAAAATCTGAGCTCCCACTGACAGGAATTTCTCTGAGAACATCACAGAACCCAGAGCATCATTGCAGAAGACTGCAAAACCTCAATCACACATGGTTTCCCTCTCCATTAGACAGGGCCTTGGTACGATCAAAGCCTATTTTACCTTTTCTTCTCCACTTGTGCTGCTGGGGATTATCCCCAGAGCCTTACACGGGCTGCAACAGCACCTCACCGCTGGGTACACCCCCAGGGCTTTATATTTTGAAAAAGCGTCTCAGCTGTTCAGCTTGGCCTCAAATTTGAGATTTTGCTTCAGCTTTCTGTACACCTGAGATTACCAAAGACATTTTTAAATATCTCTAATACCAATAGTCATGTTTGCCTTATTTTCTAAGAACAAGTCCGTTTCTGTCAGAGCTTCTCTCACAGGCCCAGCAGCTATACTCACTATGCAGGTTGTGGTCACTAACCCTGACGTGCAGTCACTGGATTAAGATTAGCTCAATACCAGGGCAACCGGGGTGCATCACAGGTGCGGCCTCTTACCAGTTCTCCTCTGGAACGCCCCCCTGCTCTGCTCCTCAGTGTGATGCTCCCACCTTGGCGCCTGCTTACTATGGACTGAACCCCAAGAGCCATGAGGCACACTCAGCTGTGGGTGTTGGGTGCTGTGTCTCAGCACGGAAAAAGGGACTCACAGGAAGGATCCCGGGGTCGAGTTAATCTCAGTGCTGAGCTTTCACCTAAAAACTGGGTCTCAAATGATACTGTGGACCAAACTACTGGGATGAAAACTGTTTCTGAGAGGAAGCGGAACATATGCTGTGTCGGCAGGGACCCTGTCTTGTTCACTCCTTTATGATCAATGCCTTTAGCCTAAAACATTCTGTTGTATCTGTTGGACAAATAAATATCTGGCAAAGTTTACTGTGGTTTATGAGGACAATTTTTTTTTTTTTTTTAGTAGAGGGACAACAGGGTCTATAGGATCTCACTATGTAGATCGGACTCGTAATGATTTTCCTATTTTCAGCCTCCAAGCCCCGGGATTACAGGCTCACACTACCATGCCCAGTCTCTATGAGGATAAATTTTTATAGGATAAAATAAACTTTATTTTACAGAAACTGCTAACTTACCTTTATCTTCTGGTGCTATCTCTTGAGCTTTCTTAAGGTCAGCCTTTAATTGGAAAAAAAAATTAAGAAAAATTGGACCTAAATGATCTGTAAAAATAGTCATTTATTTTAAAACACTGAGAATAAAATTTACCAATGCTTGATCATATTCTTTTAGTCCTTGCCATCCTTGAGCTCGGCGATACAGTGCTTTGGTATTTGATGGGTCTATTTCAAGAGCCTACAAAAGAATTGTAAAGCTAGTATTAATACTTATATACCAGTGCTGCGCAGCCCCCACCGCTGAGCACACTGAGCCAGCCACCGAGGCTGGTGTGGGCGTGCACGCCTGTAATCCCAGTGCTTGGGAGGCTGAAAACAGGAGGATCACTACCAGTCTGAGCTGTGTAGTGAGACCCTGTACCAAATACATTAAAAAAAAAAAAAAAAAAAAAAGAGGATGGCTATCAGCCCACTGCCCGTCAGCCCCACCCTTGCCCCTTCCTCTGCACATGGAGCTTGGAGCCCATCTGCAGCTCTCCACTGTCAGCTATGGCCCGGGACAGATGAGAGGAAACGCTCCAAGTCAGGGTTCCAGAGCTCTTCGCAGCCTGTGCTCAGCTTGTAATTGACAAGGAAAACTTTCTGCCAACAGGTCTATCCACTCACCTCCAGCACCTCGACTGGTTCTGGGAGAGCCCTAGCCCCTCAGAGCACACTGTGGGGTGCGCAACTCTCTTGTGTAAAATGGTACGGTATTTACGTATAATCTATACACAAAGTCTTAAATTTTTTTGTCCCAGGAACAGAACTCAGGACCTTGCACTTGCCAGGCAGGCATTCGTGCCAGTGCGCTGCAACCCTGGCACCAAACCCCCTGATATTCCTTGCATCATTTCCAGGTTACTCTTATTATTTAATATTGTTATTCACACAGGACACTACAAAAGTAACTCTTCAAGTACAGCTACACTGCTTAGGGAACAATGAGAAAAAGTACCTGCTCAGTAGGAAGAAATCTCCAGGGCTGGATGAATCTGAAAATGGGGCCCACAGACACGGGGAGTGAACTATACACACTTTTAATTGAAATCTAGGTTCTTAGAGACATGAATAGCTCAGTATGTGGCTATGGAACATGCTCTGAAAGTCAATATTCAAGACTTTTATTGGACAGGGCGCACTATCTTGTTTCACAAAGGTTGGAAAGACCCAGAGCGCGAGCTAATTTTTCCTGCTGGCAGCTCTCATCTCGTTGCGCACCCTTCTAAAGCGGATCTGGGGCTGGCGCTGAGCCCTACTGCGCGCTCACTGAGACGCGTGAGGCTGCAGCCCTGTCCCCAGCAACACTGCATGTTCTCTAATCTTTTATTTCACCAAGTTAGAATTTGGTGAACCCAGGGCCTCGTGAACACTAGGCAAGCGCTCGACCCTTGAGCTGTGGCCCCAGCCCGGATCTCACTTAGTTCTTCTCGCTCTGAGCAGAGCTACTGTATGTGCACAGTATACAGGGATGCAACGCTTGGCTTGGAGTGTTTTAACCAACTATACTAGGGAAGGGTCAGAGCTGGTCTGACGAAGGTACGCCCTCGGCTCTGTCAGTCAACGCACCTGGGCGGCCCTCAGGATAGTCCTTCCTGTGTGCCACAAAACAGCATCTCTACACAGGCTAGGGTGACCCTCACTAGAAGCCCCTCCTGTGCCTGACTTGGGCATGCTGACTGACCTTTACCTGAAGACACGAGTCTCTACTCAGTGCACCCAGCAGGCCACACGCAGGGCTGACCCTTCAACTCTTGTTGTAGTGTCATAACTGCACCATAAGATAGGATGTTTTCATTTTATTATGAAATTAGTGCTCTATACTAGGAATTTACCAAGGTCACAAAGCTGCCAGCTGGCAGAAGTCTCACTTTAAAACCCAGAAGGCCAGGGATGGAGTGGGTGGCGGAGTGCTCGCCCAGCAGGCGCAGGCTGCACGCCCCACGTCCCAGGGCCTCACGTGTGGCAGACGCTCTTCAGTCAACAACGGAGCAAGTATGAACGGTGTTCGGGTTCTCTGAGAAGGAACAAGTGTCTTCATAGTCACCAAGTGATACAGAGTTAAAAGCGTTTTTGATGGACCAAGGAAGAACTGAAGGCCCCAAATATTTTGGGACAAGATAACCTAAAACATGCTTTATGGAGCCTCCTTAGGTTGTCCTATGTGGTAAGCTACACGGGGGCATATAAACATGCATTAAGTGAGAATCCCGCATCTTCACAAGGCTCGCCATCAGACTCACCTCCACGCAGCTGTCAACGGCTCCCTGCCAGTCTGACATCTTGAGCTTACACGCGCCGATGTTGAGCACACAGCTCAAGGCCACGGGCTGCAGCCGGGGCCCGTCAGCCTCCTGCGCAACAGCCCTGGAGCAGTCCACGTACCTGAGGAGAAAGTAGCACATGACAGAGGCACCAGGGACCACGCTCCTGCAGTGACGTCGAGAAGTGAGTGTTACTCCTAAGATGAAAGACTCATCAAATGCTAACTCGACACTCTAAGATCACAAGCTCACTAAACACTCCTCTGTGTGTGCTAATGACTGCAGCCGGGGCTGGGGATGTAGCTCAGCGGTGCGCGCTTGCCGGGCATGCGCAGGCCTGAGCACCACGCCCAACACCGCCAGCACGCAGGCTGACAATTCTTTAATCAAGTGCCTAAACTCACTGCACTGTGCTCACATCCCATTTTCTTGAGAAGGTATCCTCATAACTTCAAGGTGTTCTCCAAAAATGTTCAAAAGACCAATGAAAGAATTCCCAAATCTAATTATGTACTATTAGCAACACATTTCTATCTTAAAAACTCAAAATAAAGAGCTCTTATAAATAGAAGAATGCTAGCTGTTAACTACAGAATACAAATTAGAAAAGCACTTCAAGGATCAGCTGGGCGTGGTGTCACACAGCTGCAAACCCAGTGCGCTGGGAGCGGAGGCAGAAAGATACCAAGGAGAGCCCTTCCCAAGCAACTTAGGCAGGGTTGTGTCTCAAAATAAAAGGGGGACTTGGACTCTGAAGGGCCAGGACTCCATCCCTATGAATGAACGGCTGTGGAGTTAGATCTTCTCCAGACCTCCCAGTACCAACTCACAGAATGCTTGCTATGTGCAAAGAGAAAAAGGCGCTTCTGTAGCAGCCATCAGGCTGACAATTCTTTAATCAAGTGCCTAAACTCAACAGGCCAAACTGCCGCTTCAGCACGTGGAAACATGCTGCGACCCCAAATCTTCTGGCCAAACCTTAAGAAAACAGTGCTTTTTTTTTTTTTGTCTTTCGTGAGACAGGGTCTCGCGATACAGTTCAGGCCGGACTTGAGCTCCCTTTTCTAGCCCAGGCTGGTCTCTAACTCACACTGATCCTCCTACCTCAGCCTCCCAAGTGCTGGCCTTATAGGCTAAGAAAACAAGTTCTGTAAACACACCTGACTTGGACTCCATAAAAATGCAAAGGAACAAAGGGACACAGGACGGTGGAAGCACAGATACTCAGAGTCTGAATGGACACCACAACCCTAGAAGACAGCACATAGCCTGGCATAGACCTGGACTTAAAATAAACTGAAGCAAGTGGGGAACCCGGAGGTTTGCTTCAGGCTGGGTGCTACCTTAGCTGTACTGCGGTGGGTGACAACAGTGGTACAGAATGTCCTTGTATTTGGTTAGGAAATACATGGGTGACAGCCTTTCAAAAAGAACTTTGCAGCAACAAAACAGCAAGTTTAAAGCCGGTGAATGTAGGTAAAAGCACAAGTGATAATTTCTATTCTTCAAACTTCTCTATATTTGACAATTTTCAAGTAGAGCTGGGGCAGCAAAAGAAATGCGTCTATTTATTCCACAAATAATTCGTAAAACATAATGAGCAATTCTGAAACTCAGTTTAAAATTCAACTTACGAGTTCTTTAAAAGTAATTTTATCTTAAAATATTCTTTACCTGGGCAGAAGTGTAGCTCAGTGGCAGAACATGCCTAGCACGAGCACTGGGTTAATCCCCAGCACCACACACACAAAATGTTTCATTACCTTAAAACCTTTGTGTATTTGTTAATGGCCATTTCCCAGTTCTGAGACTTGAAAAAAGTATTTCCAATGTTTTTTAAGTCTTCAGTTATTAATATAACTTTATCTACCTGGACAAAAGAACACAAAAAAGTTGGGTGTTGGTGACTGATATGACAGTGCCAGATTCCACCTTGATGACAAACGGTACCACGCACACACTTCCATGGAAGTCTGCCCGATCGCTGGTACTCACGTCTCGGAAATCCACATCTGCGTCTTCAGGGAACTCTGGATGGCTGTCACCAGAGCCATCCTTGGGGAATATTCCCCAGTCGTCACCTTCTTTCAGTTCTCCACAGTCTGCAATGACGCACAGCTGTAAAATAATACAATGCTGTAGAAGGGTGCTACACATGAATGGGGGATTTTCTTTTTTAATTTATGTACTTGGTACAGGGTCTCACTATGCAGCTCAGACTTGTAGCGACCCTATTTTCAGCCTCCCCAGCATTGGGATTACAGGCATGCGCCACCACGCCTGGTTTTGGTGGCCCGCTCAGCGTGAGGGTGGGGTGGGAGTGAGCTGGGCTGGTGCCAGTAACAGTAACGAGGGATTTAAACAGAGTTTAACATTGTACAGCTGCAATTCCTGTGCAGTACCCAAGTCCCACTCACAGGAGCTCGTCTACCTGCTGTGACTGCAGCCTCCCCATCCACCTAATACAACGCTGTCACAGTTTATATCCATACGTTACTGCTGCTCAGGAGCTCAAAGCCGTCTAGCTGTCCTGAGATGGGGCACCGGCTTTTAATTTATTACTATTCCTTCAGAACCTCGTGCCAGCCTACATCCTTCAAGGATGAGCTTCCAGTTCCCACACACAACTGCGAGTGGGTAGAGTTATGGTTATTCTGATTCAGGACATTTAGGACACAAAAGTCCTTGGCAATGACTAAACCTTTTAGAAATTCATACAGAGGGGCTGGGGAGATAGCTCTGTAGCACAAGTGCCTGCCTGGCAAGTGCAAGGTCGTGAGTTTGAGCCCTGGTCCTGCCAAAAAAAAAGAAAAAGAAATTCACACAGAATGAGTAAACAGGCCATGAGCAGTGAGTCACAAGGCCAGACCTCTAGCTACACAGCTCAGTGTGAGCAAGACAGGTTTGCTGTCCTCTTTGCACCACAGGGACTCTGCATACTAACAGCAGCTCTGCAGGCGAGGAGAATGTAAGCTGCCTGGCACACCTGATGAACGCTGAGGTGACCCAAGGGCAAGACCTTTAGTCACACACGACAAGGCATGCCTGTACTCCTGGGCGTAGGGGTGGGGTGGGACACGACCCTGAGGCGGGGGAGGAGCGCCACAGGACCAGCGCTGGCTGCCAGCGGACAGGCTTCCAGCTGTAGTCGGAGGGCTCCGCCCCCCCGAGTGGGTTGTCTCCGATGAGCTCCTCCGCTGCACGCTCACTAGGAGCGGGCTGATTGCATGAGGAGGTCCCCGGGCGCGGAGCCCGCTCTGTCTCTGGCTCCCCCGGTCCTGCCCTCGCTCTCCAGGCTGCCAGGAGCTGCCTCACCCTTCACCCACACCTTCCTCCTCGCCTGCCTAAAGCCAGCAGAGCCCCTGACCACGGACTGAGAGTTCTGAAACGGTGAGCCGGCATCTCCTCCTTTAGGGTGATTTCCGGTGGCGAGAGAAAGCGGGCAAAAGTCCCCTCCTAACATTCTCCAGCTTTTCCTGATAATGACCACGCGACCCTTTAAACGTACATCTGCGAGAGGCAGGGACTAAGACGGTAAGACAACACGGCTTCTTACTTACTTTGGCAGGCTTTTCACCACTGACTTCCACATTTTCCAGAATCCTCGCCACGCCCAGTCCTTTAATGACTTGCCCAAACACCACATGCTTCCCATCCAGGTGAGGGGTGGGAACCGTTGTGAGAAAGAACTGAGAGCCGTTCGTGTTGCGGCCGGCGTTCGCCATGCTCAGTAAACCCTCGCGATCGTGCTGCAGAAACAGAAGGCGTCTGAAAACCGCGGCAGGGGCTGCGCTCGCAGTTGTCCTTTCACTGAGCAGTCACATAAAATGAGGACGGCCCATGTCACTGACTAGACCAAACTTTACTCTTTAATTATATTTAAAAATTAACACATTGCCGCTTACTTTGATTTTATATGACTTGTAACCATTTTAATTGTTTCTTGAGACCAGATCTTGCTACGCAGTCCAAGCTGGCCTTAAACTCACTCTGCTGCCCAAGCTGGCTTCAAACTCAAAGCAATTCCCCTGCCTGAGCTCCTGAATGCTGGGATTACAAGTGCGTCCACCATGCCCAGCCTGAATTATAACCTTTAATCAATGAAACAGGACATGTAATCACTCTTTAGGATAGACATAAACATTGATTTGGACAAGAGAAAACAACAGTAAGGGACCTTATCTCTAAACTGGCCACCTTGAGGAGATGCCCATATTTTCATTCATCTTCTGACAAAGCTGCACTAAGGAAGTTTAGTAATAAGCTTTGTCTTATTTGTTTAATCCTTTACTTATTTAGTTGGTATAGGGTCTTGCTACGCAGCTTGGACTCACAGTGGTCCTCCTGCCTCAGCCTCTCCAGCGCCTCGATCACAGGCATGCACCACCAGTTTTGGTGGCCAGCATGGCGTGCCTGGGGTCCCAGAGCATGCATGGCACGCGATACCAGGGATTGGACCCGGGTCCTTGTGCTTGCTAGGTAGGAGCCTACACTGCCGAGTTATCTCCCTAGCCACAGCTTTGTCTTTTTAGAAGGAAACTTCTTTCTAAGAAGACTATACAGTTTTCCTGTGTTCAGAAACAGGAGTCTGGGCTGGAGAGATGGCTCAGAGGCCTAAGCACCTACCTGGAAAGAACAAGGTCCTGAGTTTGATCCCCGGACTGGCATGCTGTGCTGGCCCAGAACCCTGGGCGTACTGTCTAGGCACACTGGTGCACACCTGTAATGCCAGCACTCAGGAGGCTGAGATGGGAGAACCACTACGGTTGGAGATCAGCCTGGGGGCTACAAAAGCGAGCACAAGGCCAGCCCGAACTGCAGCGGCTGCGGTTCTTCCTTTACACTTCAGTAAACTGCAAACGGTCACAGGACAGAGAACTGAGGCAAGTCACTCAGGGTGCTTTCCTACTCATGCAGGGGTCCAAATCTTCCAGCTCACACGCAGGTAAAACAGCTCTTTCAGAACGTGCTGAACCAGTGGCTACGAGCATCAAGATAAAAAGTCAATCGCGGGCCAGCGAGATGGTTCAGTGGTCTAAAGCGCCTGCTTAGGAGGGCTCAGGCAACTGCGGGGACTGCAGTTCGATCCCCGGCACCACATGCTGTGCCAGCGCCACCACCAGGGCAGGCTGAGCCAGCCACAAAATGAATAAATAAAGAAACAAACAAACACAACAAGCAAACAAATAAATAAATAAAATTAAAAAAAA
>PVKN010012547.1:6373-20760 GCA_004027915.1 Capromys pilorides
TGGTGTTTAGGCAAGATATGTCTGCATGTAGTCCTCTGAATACTAGGAAGACAACACTACAATATATTAACTATTGTAAATGTCCTACTAACCTGTTTTGAAACTGTTTCATTGCTGTTTTATCTTTTTCTTGTTAAAATGAATAAAAGTTGAAAAAAATAAAGTATATTTTAATATTGGCATAAAAAATTTTAAATACTCCATAGGAATTTTAATGAAAATCCATTTTAAGGATGGCATCCACTTCCTGTAAACAAAGAACTATCATCTATTGTCCCTCCTGTGTTCCCACTTTCCATCCTCACCCACACTTACATGAAAGGATGTGTCTCTTGCTCTGGAAAGTTAGGAGTCTCCCAGAGATTTTCCTAAGAGGCTTTAATTTACTCCCTGTCGAGGATGACTGCATCATTGTTGGGCTTCCATAGCCTCAGCAGATACGCTTGGTGTCCCATTGCTCTCCTCTCCCCTCCCCCGCTTCTCCTCCACCTCTGCTTCTGTCTATAGTTGTAGCCCATGGATCATCTCCTGGAGGTACTGTTGTGCAGTGAATTTAAATTAACCCCATGCAATCAGAGTTCAATCATGCCCTCCAATCCAAGCATCCCAGGATGCTTTGTACATTTATAGTTGAGCAATTGACAATTTCATGTGTCAAATATATAGCTCAACCTTCCAAGGTAATTAACATTACCATTCTCAGAAATCTCATATCCTGGGTTAAAATGGATTATAATTAGCTTTTCAAAAATAGGTGGTTATTGCCAGATGAATGTGATAGTTAATGAGTGTCACAGAAATTCAAAGGATTATTGAGGGCTGTGCTATTAGAGAAGAATTTACAGCAGTAAAAATGATTTGGGCAAGAATGTGAAGAAACGATACAGGACATTAATTTAGCCTGTATCCTGCTCACTAAGTACTAGATAATGGCAGCTCATAAGTGCTCATGTGATGGAGCTTGTAGGGCAGTGAGGGGCAAACAGTGAATACATATAATGTTACTTCTGTGAAAAATGTATATAATTTTGTATGGTGAGGAGTAGAGGAAATGTCGCGAGCACAGAGAAGAGACTGCAGGTGGTGCTTGCATAAGCAGGCTTATCTAAGCGAGCCCTGCGTGGAGGCTTCTGCAGGGTCTGCTTACCCAGGATCACAGCATTACTGAAAGCCAATCTGAGGAATAGGATAAGGGAGGATGAAACTAAAACATAGAGGGGAAAGCTGAGCTAGACGTGAGGCTGCAGAGCGTGAAGGTCCAAAGCTGTAGGGACAGAGCTGAGTTTCCAGAGTCCACTGTGAGTTGAGGGGATCTTGTCAGCAGGAGGTGAACTTGATCGCAGGTAGAAGTCATAAGAGGTACAATCAGCCTCCATGTCCCTAGCTTCTGTGTTCTTGGACTGAACTAAGCAGAGTAGAAAGAGATGGACAAATTTTTAAATCTTCCTTTATTTCTTGTTATTCCTAAACAATATAGTATACAATGACTATTTCTATAACATTTTTTCCAGCTTAGTGAGGTAATCTTCAGAGAGCCTACGTGATCTGACTGTTGTATCCAAGCTAATCAACTGACACAAAGTTTAACTCCTGGGTCTAACAGCCTCAGTGTTTTCTACCGCCTTAGTAGCAGGCAAGACAGGGACAGAGGAGCAGGGAAAGAAATCTAAGATATCTAACTAATGTCCAAGCCTGTAGCGAAACTATAGGAAATAGAAAAACTGCAGAAGTTTATCCTTCCAGAGGAAAAGGTAGCACTGTTGTTTGTTTGTTTGTTTGTTTTCTGTTCTTGTTGACACATCCTTTATTGATTCATCCTGATAGGAACTATGTATAGTTTTTGTTCTTCTAAGGGTATGTGTGTAAGCTGGCAGAGAAAATAAAACAACAACAACAAAACAGTGGCACTTTCTGGATTTAGAACAGGTATATTAATTTTACTGTGAATTCACTGATTTCCATTGAATAAATAAAGCCCCTTCTTTGTGCTAAGCATTGTGCTAGTAGTTTGTCATTCCATAACTTAAATATTTTATTAAGATTTCATAAGAAATACTGAAACTTTTCTAAAATTGGATTCATATAAATGAAGAGATTTTTTGGACTTAGAAGATTCCAGAAAAGTGTAACTTTTAGAATATTGAGTAAAATAAGGGACTGTATTCTGTCGGTCTTCTGAAGCCATTTCAGGACTTAGAAATGTCTGCCGGAGGTTGAAAATGATACCACCTGCATCCTACAAAGCCAAGACTGAGATTCTTTCCTATTAAGAGAACTATGTAATGTGCGTTCAAGGCTGAAGATACTAAAGATGCAGTTGTAAAGTGAATGCACTCCTTCGTTCTAGTCAGAAGTTTCCTAGTTTTATTTCTAGATTTCTATGGGGGCCATGTGTTCTTTGTGACATTGCATTATTTCCTGGATAGGTTTTCATTGCAGAAACCCCATAAATGGGAGAGAGTTGATCCAATATTTTGTTCACTTTTAAGTAATATCATTCCTTAAGCCAGGCATGGTTGCATACACCTGTTATCCCAGCCCTATGAGAAGCTGAGGTAGAATTTCAAGTTCAAGACCAGCCCAGATAGCTTGTCAAATCAGTGAGATCCTGTCTCAAAAATTTAAAAAAAAAAAAAATGTTTAGGTATATAGCTGAGTGTTTGATTCACAGTACTTTAAAAAATATAAAAATAATATGATAATACAATTAATAGTACATTCAACTAATTTGCTGTTTTTTGAAGAATCCAGTTGCCTTTTAGCCCTTAATCATTATGCTTATTAAAGTCTTTGCACGGCACTTCTTGATTGTAAACTATAAGTTCATCTTGTTTTGTAAAATACATTCATGAAGAGATGGAGTTGGTTTGGGTAGAGGTGCATAGAAGTATCTAGATATTTGTGCTTGTAAGAGAGAACAATCAGATGGGTATTTCATACCAGCAAGGCAGGGATCCCAGGGCAAGTAGGTCTATATAACCAGCAGACACTGTAGTCACTAGACCACCTATGGAAAGATTGCTCTTTGCAATGAGAAGGGTATGCTGGTACATTCTTCCCATTAGGGAGGTGAGGCATAAGATACAGTTTTGAATATTAGTTAATCTTGGAGTGGGCTTCTGGGCAGAGCTGAGCCTCTAGGGCTAAAGCTGAGCCTCTGCAAGTGGTGGACAAATAACTTTTATTTTCTCCTCCGCAAAAAGAAAACAAAACTGGAAATCTTAGGCAAGTTCTCATTTGATTACTTCTTTGTAAATAGAAATGCCCACATCTGAATGACTCTCATTCTTGTTAACAAAGCCAAAGGACACACACAGAAAGTTAACATCATGAACCAATGTCAGTATCACTTAGATGTAAAAATCCTCAGTGAAGTTTAGCAAGTCATATCCAGCAGCATATCTTAATCTTTTTACACAGCAAGGTAAAAAAAAAAATACATACATTTCATGAGCAAATAGAATTTATTTCCTATAAAGCAATACTGGCACAACATTTGAAAGTCAAGCTATGTGGTTCATCACAACAGATTAAAAAGAGAAATCGTGTCATTACAGTTGACACTTAAAAGTGTGTCTTTCAAAATGAAACACCCATTCATTATAGAAACTTTCAGCAAGCTTGGAATACAGAGGGATCTTCCTCAAGTTAACATAGACTATACAGTCATACAACTGACATTAAATTCAGTGGTGAGAAAGCAGATGTAAAACAGCAGCAAAAGTGTCTTCTCTGCATCCCTATTTAATGTGTACCAGGAAGTACCAGGCAGCAGAACAGGCAGGAAAGGGAGCAACAGGCACTCAGAATGGCAACGGCAAAAATGAGTAGAGGCTGCCCAGGTGAAAACAGCCCCGGAAGCCCCAGCTGATGAAGATTGTCTTGGAATTAATGGAGACAGCAGAGTCAGAATTTTAAAAAAATGTGGGATAGCTCACTCAGCACACCCACAGCTGTAGCTGGCTGCAGGCACCCTGCACTGCCAGTGGCTTGTCTTTTGTAGCTCTTGCTCAGAATCTGTGTTCCTACCCGACTCTTTCACTCCATTATCCTCAGTTTGTTTCATCACACAAGATGCCTACCAAATATTAGGGTTTTTTTTCTTTAAAACATCTTGCACTTTATATCTGGTAACCTAAACAACTAATTTGAAGATAACATCATGAAATACACCAAGAATTATTGAATTCCTATTACTTTAGTGAAATTTTGTACTGTTTCTAATGCTGGTTTTTAATCACTGTTTTGTATTCTTTTTAAAAAATAAAAGGAAAGCCATATTAATATGCTGAGTTTTAAAAGGCTCAAGTCAACAGCCCCCGATAATGCCAGATAAGCTGATAATCCACTACTGTTATGGACAATTGGACTAGATATACAGCTACTTTCTCTTCGTGCAATGAAAAGAAAGATCCGTACTAATGAGGTTTAGACAGGAAATCATGTCTACATCTTGTACTCTCAACAACTACAACAAAGACAACAGTATCCAATGTATTATTGTAAAACTTAATTAATTAATTAAAAATAAGAAGAAATAAAGATGTTTGCTGATTTTTGAAGGCGTGGCCGAGCTTTCCAGGCATCACTGCAGAGGTGTGAGCTTTCACAGTGCCTCTTCTCATGAGCTTCTTTTTGCAACCCATAAAGGCTATTTATTACACAAAACTGTTGAATTAGTGTCTCCTATTTTACTTATTGTTTTATTGGTATTTCTGCTTTTTCCTTTTAGTGCACATTTGCAGTACATAATGATTACATTTATCATGGTGGGCAAGACTGCATGTGTACGTAATGCATAGTACTCTTATGGTCTCCTTCTTGCAACATGCCCTGGTCCCTCCAACTCTTATTCTTCTTCCTATTTGCATTCTTTCTGCAATCTTCCTAAACCTAAAATTCTAAAAAAAAGAATAGTCACTTCAAAAAGAAAAGCATATCAGTGTCCCTCTCCAAACAAGGTGGCACGCTGAGCAGCCAGTGTGTGCAGAGCACTTGGTATGCACCAGACACTGTGTGCACATTCACTCCTCAGTGTAGGCTGTGTGCCCAGTAGGATTCTTTATGTGCTTTACACTGAGAAAACAGAACTTTGGGAGCATTTAGTAATTTTTCTAAAATTACACAGCAAGTAAATCTCAAAGGTACAACTGAAGTCTCGTCTTGAGACGCTGGTGTCCGCTCTCCTGGCTAACAAACATCACAGCCTCTTTTGTAGAGGTCCCTAGTAAATTTGCTTCATTTGTGACCCAGAAAGCTGCTTCCTATGTGCAGCCTTCCCATTTAAGTCAGTTATCTTGACCAGTCATCTCATCTTCCCGTGTATCTTAGTGTCAATTAGGAAGGTAACATGAATCTGGCTGTGTCCACATTTCCTCATGGCACTCCACACCCACCAATGTAATTCTTTCAGTTTTTTACTCAGGAATTTATTCACTGAAGATGCAAAGGTTGGTTAACCTGTTTATTGACCTTTTGAATTAAACATTTCTGAAGGTTGAGAACAAAGCAGACTGACACTAGTGTCTGTTTGTTTTCCATTGGTGGTGTTGGATATTTTTATCCCTTAAGACCTGACACATCCCTATTACCTATGTCTGCTCATCAAATTTTAGCCTTTATTGGACTGGTATCTACTAAAGAGCAAAACAGACACAGACAAAAGTAGGTATAGCTTTGCATCCACAAAGTTAAAAATTCTAAACTGGAATATGGCCAGGAACCAGAAAGTCCATAACTAATAGTCCAAGGCATGGCAGGTACATTGGTGTAGGTGCATCTCAAGGAGTGGTCAGAATCTAGCACTCAATCAAAACAAGTGCTGTTCTATCCAAATAGCTGGAAGAAATCTCAGATCAAAGATCTGACCTGTCCTATGCCTCCTGTTGAAAAATAAATCACAAAGGGAGTTTGTTTAAATAGGTTCAAGGTATACTGTTCTGTGGTAGATTGACTAATTTTCATCTTGTGTCTTAGTTACTTAATTTTCTCTCATTTCTCGGGCAAAACACCTGACACAAATATTAAAGGGGAAAAGGTTTATTTAGCTTACAGTTTATGGAGGTTTTAGTTCATAATCAGCTGTCTCCAAAACAGGGTGGCATGGCAAAAGGGTAGCCACTCAGAATAATGGAAGATTACAAAAGTAGTGAGGAACAAGGGCAGCGCAAGCCTCATTTCCTCCCCTATGTAGTAAGAAGGCTGCCCACTCTCAGGCAGGCGTAGCATGCATATCACTAATCCCAGCAATAGCTAATGAACCAATCACAACCTAGCTTCAGCCACCTCCAGAAAGCAGCCTCCTTGATGGTGTGAGGCTTGCAGGAACATCCACACATGACCACAGCACCATGCAACACCAGCTGACCTGAGGCAACACGGTTCTGCGTGGAAGGCCTGCCTGAGGCTGGTTGCCAGCAACCTAAAAGGAGAACTAGAGGGAAGACTGCTGCTGGTGCATCTCCTCCGTGAGCTTGTCACACTGGCTTTCCCGATGTGAACTCAGCTGGTCTGAGTGTCTGCGGACTCAGGTCTTCACTGTAGCTGAGCTCTCTTAAGGAGTGCTGTCTTGAACAGGGCTTCCTGGCTATAGTGAAGATCCTTCATCCCACTGGTACAGCTTCCCAGACTGACCTTGGGGCCTTCCCAGTGCTGATCCTTGACACAGATTTCATGGGACATTGTTGTGGGCTCTGCCCTCCAACTGGACTCGTGAAGGACTTTGCCATCAGATCCAGAAGCTCAGCTGGATTCTTTGGGTCTCTAATAGATGCACAGATCTGTTAAACTCTTCTGCACTTGATTATATAGTTAAGTATTATATAGTCATCCTACCAATTATGCGTCCTAGAAGCCCTGACTATCACATGTTATATTCCATAAAGGCAAACACAGATAGTGGCAAATTATTTATTCACTGTAAACACTTCACGGAATATTTAAGTATCATAACAATATCATTGAATGAATTTTTTCAACTGGAGTTTACTCTTGTCATAGAATATCAAAGTTAATATCAACAGAACAGCATACTGTTTAAAAGCAGAAATATCAGTGTTAAGTCATCAGTGTAAGTCTTCCATGTCTGCTGTACCCAGTAACTGGGGGAGGGTTGAACAAGAGTAATCCATAGTCAACAGCTTTGGGGGTTGGAAGTTCAAACTCAAAGTGCCAGCAGGGTTGTCTCTTCCCAAGGCCTGTGAGGGAAGGACCTATCACTGGATCCTATTTTTGGTTGATACTTGGTCATATTTTCTATATCACATCATCTTCTATCTGTGTTTGTCTGTTTTGTAAGGACTGCAGTCAGGTTAGGGCTCTCTCTCTCTCTCTCTTCTCTCTCTCTCACTCACTCTCTGGAGTGACCTCATAATCTAATTGCCTTTATAAAACCCCTGTCTCCCAGTAATGTCACCTCTGAGGTACTCAGGCTTGACACTCAAACCTTTCTTGTAGGCAAGGGACAATTGAACGTCTGCCAGCACATATGATGCTATTTGTTGGTTGCAGCTTTTCAGACAAGGCTATCAGTTTAATATATGAATTACAAAATGTGTCCTAATTAATTTTTTCATATATAATTACAATTCACAAATTCAACTGGAAATTTTGGACTAAATCTCCATAATTTATCATTTGAATGAATTAGAATAAATAGAAGGGAACATGGAATGTATTATTAAGCCCCAGATTTCACTTTAACTTCCCAAGGAGCAGAATGCTGTCAAGAAGGAAATGCTACTCTGGATTCTAGCACTCTTCAGGCGTTCTCTTGGCAGCTCTGGAAAATGGAGCAATGCCCTAAGGTAGATAGCTGGAAAGAAGTTTGGGCTAGCAATCCATACATCTTAATGACTGGTCTCCTACCACTAGTTGACTTGGCACAGTGGCTGAAAGGTTTAATGAGGTTTCCTAGCTGTGTATGTGTCATTGTACACAGCCATATAATTCAGGTAAGTGAAAAAGTTGTTTGTTTCCAGTGGCCGGGCTGCTTTCAGCTGCTTACAGTACTTAGCAAAGCTCTCTACCTGCATTCAAAACCCCTTTGACACAAAGACATATGGGCACCCAAAATAGTTTCTAAAGAACAAACTGTGAACAGGAAGAAGCTATTAACATAGAGGCCTCTGATTAAGTGGAAAATGGAAGCAGCAGAGTCAATTATAGGTATATTTCTATTGGTGGTGAAACCTATTTCAAAATAGATTTTAAAATTTGCCTCTAAATGCTTTCTTTTAAGTAAATTCTTTTCAAAAAATTATGATAGTCCATATATAAAAATGAACATCCAGCTTGCCTATCAAAGTAATTGCTTTCTTCCTCTCACTAGATTCAAGGCACAAGCTAATTGCCTCTCTGTGATCCTTTGTTATTGGAATTATAAATAAACCACTCAGGTGGCACCCAAAAGACTAGTACCCCCAGGACTCCTTCACTGAGCCTCAAAACTATAATTTGTTACAGGCACTTCAAGCAAAATGCATTCCTTCTCGGTCTCCAAACTTGATAATTAGATGTGTTTAGTTAGAGTTAAAAATAAAATGAAGCAGAACATTTTCCAGGTGCATGGTATTAATCTGAAGTGACAGAAGCACAGAGAGGGACTTCACAAAGTAGACACGTGCATTTTGCACAAGTCTTATGGTTTGGACACTCTGCTCAGTGCCCTGTCAAATCTGTCCTGCTTAGCTGTAGCCTACGAGCAGACTTGTGTTGTGGATGTCAAGAAACATGACTTACACAGCGAGTACATGGTACAAACAGGACCGAAGCCCAAATCTGGTTCCATGTTTATCTTCTCTCCAACTTCTAAAACTTGAAGCAGAGAGAGGGTGTGAAGGTGCAGAGTCCATTCATTTCTTACCTCGCAAGAGGCGCTGTACTCTTGTTCAATGAGGTCATTAAATTTCGTAGTTAAAATAGCCATCTAATTCTCTGGGTTTGAATCACATTTCTGACACATGCGTAAGTTATCCAACCATTTTGTTCCTTAGATTTGGCATCTATAAAAAGACATTAGAGCTTGGTAGAGGGGTAGTTTAAAACATAAACCTTTCTTTTTCTCTGTCCTGGAAGCTGGAAAGTCCAAGAACTGCATCTTAGCAGCCCGCATGCTGCCAGGGCCCGGCTCCTGGCTTGCGTGTACCTAGCCTCCTCCTGTCTGTCTTCGCCTGGCAGGTGCCTGGTGAAAGGCCTATCTCTTCTGTGCCTTGACCACAGCCCTAGTCCGTAAGCATTTTATGGCCTGGAGTGCCTATATGTGTTCTCCATTTGCAAGAAATTCTTAAGCAAATGTTATCTTATTTGCAGATACATTTGCGAATTGGCCTGGTACATATAGTTGTCGCAGTGGGTGCTCTGAGGGCCACAAGTGTCCCTGGGCCAGGCCTTTGGACTGTGCATTGCAGTGCCTGGGGACCCACACAGCCCAGAAGCATACTGTGCACAGGGCTCAGAAAACGCCTGCTGGGAACAGTGATCTTACTCTCAAGCTCTAATGTCTTTTTATAGATGCCAAATCTGAGGAACAAAATGGTTGGATAACTTACACATGGGTCAGAAATGTAATTCAAACCCAGAGAATCAGATGGCTATTTTAACTATGAAATTTAATGACCTCGTTGAATAAGCATATGCTGAGTATCTACTGTCAGATACCAAAATAGAACTTCAATTCTTCAGAAAATACTAATAAAATTTGTTAGGTAATGAAGCATTTGTGTCTAGGTGTCCCCCGCAAGGCTCATGCAGGCATGGGGAAGAATTCTAGAGTTTTTGACTAACTCATGATCCACTGGGATTATGGATGTGAGTGCTGCTGGGATTATGGGTGTGAGTGATATACCAAGCCTGGGGCGGAAAGCTTGAATGCACCATAAGGGAGACAGATTTATGGCTCTCTGTAGCCATTATTGCTGCTTCTCCTTCTTTTTGCTGTCTGCTCTTTGCCATCACCATGAAAGTCTGCCCTCTGCTATGTGCCAGTCAGCCTTCCAAGCCAAATATGGACTGAAGCCTCCAGTATCTGTGAGCTAAATAAAGCTTTCCTTTCTTCATTTTGGGTGTCAGGTATTTGTCCAGCATTGAGAGAAGAGTAACTGAGACAAAGCACTACATACAGATGTCCAAAGAAGATTGTCTTATCTGAATAAATGAGAGAAGAGTTTCCAGAAGGACGAACTAACTGTGGATCTCCAAGTATGAGGCAGGTGGAAGTGGGGGAATGATGGAGACAGATCAGAGAAGAGTTGTATCCAGTTTTGTGTTGGGTAGGTTGTGTGGGTCACCTTTCTACTTACTTTGATACAATATCACAGCCTACCAAGATATCTAAGCTAATCTAGCTAATTAAGCTAATATCACAGCTAATCTTTAGAAAGGAGAAAGGTCTCTTCTAGCTCTGAGTTTCCCTGGTTTCAGTTCACAGTCAGCTCATCCATCGTGAACTCAGTTATAGCAGACAAAAAGCAGCAAGGAAAGAGGAGGGGCTGGGGCCCAGATGCTCCCTGTAAGGCCCTGACTCCAGGGCTGGAGTGATCGAAGCTCCATTTTCCAAAGGTCCCACCAGCTCCCAGTCACTACATGCTGGTGACCAAACCTTTAACACATTGGCCTTTGGAGGATACTGAAGATTCAAACTGTGGCGTTGGTTTTAAGTGAGGAGAGACTAGTCAGGATTTAGCAAAGATTGTCTCAGCATCCAAGTGAAGTTTCTCTGTGGGCATGAATCACAGTGGTGAAAGCTGTCAGTCTGATGGTCCAGAGCAAGAGCAGTTACTGAGGATGATGTCAGTGGTGTAGAAATGATGGAGGACTTTCAAATGATATAGATGACACACAGTAAGTCCTGTTAGATGTGTAATATGCCAAGTGGCATTCCCCAAAGTCTGAAAATGATTTCTAAAGAACAGTGGAGGCTGACAGAATGAGAGAGAGAGAGAGAGAGAGAGAGAGAGAGAGAGAGAGAGAGAGAGAGAGAGATTGGTTGATTTTGAGCAATGGATGGGTCCAAGGATCTAGTTACTTACTGAAATGACCAATGTCTGCCTAGCCTTCATTAGGTCATGTTTAGCATTTATCTTGGCCTGATCATTCCATCTTATCTTGAGGCCTTGATGTCAGTAGATGTGTCTCTGGAAACAGTTATAATGACTTTTCAACTTTGCTTCATCTGACTGCCTATAATATTTTTATTTAATTGTCTATAGTAGTTGTGATCTTACTCTGTTTATGCCACTGTAAGAAAATGCTATATGCTGGTTAATTCATAAACAAGAAGAATTTATTTCTCATAATTCTACATGCTGGAGTGTCCAAGATTATGTCACTGGCAATGGTGTCTCATAAGGGCAGGTTTCTTCTTCTAAGTAGCCTTTCTTATAGCAGCGCCTTGTTTGTATTTTCATGTAACAGAAGGCAGAAGCGCACAAAAGCTGGACATTGAAACCTCTTTCACGAAACCCTTAATCTTGTTCCCTAGAATTGTACCCTCATGCTGTAATTACCTCCAAAAGGTATCACCTCTTTATGCTATCACTTTGGCAATCAAATTTTAACAACAACTTGAAGGAGATACATACATTGAAGCCCATAGCAATAACAGTGATGTCAATGATCATGACACTCAAACTAGGCACCAGTATTTCTGCACAGCCTGATGTGGAAGTCTGCCTATATCACATTGCATTCCCATGATTCACTCAACTCCCAGCATGCATCAAGCACCCCTTATAGATCTTGTTCTAGATGAGTAAGTTGTGAGTCAAGCCCATATTTCTTATATTCAAATGGGGTGCAGCATCATCTAATATTGTGACTATTGATGGTCTAAGGATTTTTGATTTTTAGATTGAATCTTAATTTTGCTTTTGTTTACTGGCACTCTTTCACCTCAATTAATATACTTCATTAATTATATAAATAAGGGAAATGAAAAGGACAAAAGATGTTAGAGGAGAAAGCATCTATATCTTTTCCTAGGATTATTTTGTGATTATCTGAACACCAAATGGTATTTTATTACAAGTATAGGAAGGATTTAAGTGAGGTTTTTTTTTTATTTTAATGGTGAAAACACTATGTTTTCATTTTGTCTGAAATAAGATTTACTTTTTATTATTTTTAATTTCCAAGCTGGTGCCTCTCTGTCCTTGGATCCCTTCCTTGGCTGCACCGTGGAGTCCATGGGCTGTGGACTAATTAGCTAGCAGCTGATCCTGGCTGCGCTCCTGTAGGATGAGTCTGGTGGGAGGCCAGACAGAAGCAAGAGCTGCTTCTGTGTGAACAACTTCTCTACAACATGAATTAGGAAGGAGCTCCTTGGGGAAAATGATGGCTCTGGCAGATCTATCCAGTCCTTTCTTCCCGCTGTCTCATGCCAAGTAGCCTGTTTCATAAGTAGTTGGAAAAAAGACATCGATAAGATCCATAAAAAAGACATCAGAAGTGAGTGCATGTGTGTGCATGTGTATGTATGTGTATGCACTTTACTCTGTGTGTGTAATATGTTGTTCATGTGTATACTCTGTGTGTGTAATATAGGGTATATCTGTGTGCATGTGTATGTAATGTGTGCTGTCTATGTGTACTATGACATTCAGGTCAAATTAGGGCTGGCCAGATAGCTCAGTGGATTAAAGTGCCCACTTAGGCAGATGCAGGGGCTGGGGGTTCAATCCGCTGGCCTGCCATGCTGGCCCTGAGCTGGCCAGTAAGACTGGGCCTGGTGTAATCCCAGTGCTTGAAGGTCTGCAAAACAGGAGGATCACTACACATCCAACCTGTGTAGTGAGACCCTGGAGACCCTATACTCAAAAAAGTGGATCAAACTAAGAGTGGGCAGAGAATTCAATGGCACAGGTTGCCTTTGCCTCTTCAGGGAAGCTGCACAACAGCTAAGTGCTCGAATCCCACATGTTCCCCCTGGGTAGCTACCTGAGTAGCTACTGTGGTGCACCTGCACCCCAGTGTTCCCTGGGTGATCAGATTGCCGGGCCTGTGTATAGCCAGTCTGTGCCCAGGGTGGCACTCAACAGGAGGCTGAACTGTGTATGAGCAAATCAACCCCTATTTTTACAACTGATTTAAAGCAGTTGCTTCGCTTATATTACTTCATTGCTCCAGAAAATTCTCTCAACCATAGAAGCAAGGCTGTTTTTAATATTCATGGTAGAGTCAGTGATAATAAGTAACACTTCAAACACTAATGAATAGCAATTCATATAAAAGGCATTTAGGTGGCTCATAAGCATCTTTAAACATTTTGAAATTTGTTAGAATTCAAACACAATCAAGTAACTAGAAAATTGAAACTCATTTGAAGCATAAAGTACTACAATGAAATGCTGTTTTATCCAATATGGCTTAAATAGTAAGTATTCTTCCAACACATATATTTTCATTCAAGTCTTGATTCCCAGGGCAGTAGTTCTTCCTGTGGAGGCTGGAGAAGTGGTCAGGTCAGGACAGCAATAACGCTGACCATAAGTCAATGTGCAGATGAGTTCTCAGCTGTGAATTGGAGGAAATAGATCACCAGGGCTTGAGTTTTCAGGGAGTACGTTGTTCACCGCCTTTTCGGAGCCTGTTCGCTTTCTTTCCCTCGGCTTCCTGGCTCTATGAGGTGAGGCTTCCCTCACCATGCCCTTCTCTGTGATGTGCCGCCTCACCTCAGGCCCGCGGCAGCGCAACCAGGTCACCGTGGAGGGCAGCTTTTAAGACGCTATCCAAAAGAATCTTTCCTCTTTTGAGGTGTATATGGCAGAGATTTTCCCAGCACTGGAAAGGGTAGTAATGCATTGTCCACCAAAATGTCAAGGACAAAAACATAAAACAAAACAATGTCAACACAAAAGCGTGTACTCTTAACACTCTGAGAGGCTGATGCAGAAAGATCGTAAATTGAAGCTCAGCCTAAGCGATTCGGTAACTTTCATCCTTCTGTATGGTGGTTTGTAATAAATGGGAAAACAGCTAACTCCAGCCTTGGCTTTTTGAAGTAGGGCATATTTTTATTAACTTGCTCCTAGTAGAACAGCTACAATTTAAACTACAATTTGAACTATTGGACTAAATATACAGCTACTTTCTCTTTGTGCAATGAAAAGAAAGATCTGTACTAATGAGGTTTAGATAAGACGTCATATCTGCATCTTGTACCCTGAACAACTATGATGAAGACAACATTATGCAAAGTATTAACTATTGTAAAAAAAACAAATAAAATAATAACAACAAATTTTAAAAAGACAATAAAATAAAATAAAAGTAAAAAAATATACTGCGAGTCTTGTTTTCTTCTTAGAGAGCCTGTTAACAAACTGAATTGCACTTATTTCTTTCTTAAAGGGAGATAACCAGAACATTTATGAGCTTTGTGTGTATTTGTC
>PVKN010012548.1:0-20660 GCA_004027915.1 Capromys pilorides
AAAAAAGATAAGATCATGGGGAGATAGCTCAGTGACATAAGCACTTGCCTGATAAGCACAAGGTACTGAGTTTGATCCCAGGTACCTCCCTCCCAAAAAAAAAAAAAAGAGACAGGGTTGGGACTGGGGAGATAGCCTGGCAGTCTAAGAACCTGCCTGGCAAATGTGAGGACCTGGGTTTAATCCCCAGTACTGCATGCCATGACTGCCTGAAACCAGGTGTGGTGGCACACACCTATAATCCCAGCACTGGGGAGGCTGAGATAAGAGGATCACAAGGAGTCTGAGCTGCGTAGCAAGACCCCATACTATATATATATGAGAGAGGGAGAGGGAGAGGGAGAAGAAGAGAGGGGGAGGGAAAGGGAGAGGGAGAAGGTGGGAAGGAAGAGAGAGAGAGAGAGGGGGAGGGAGAGGGAGGGAGAAAGAGCCTTGTTATCTAGTATGGGATGTGCTTGAACTAGTGATCCTCCTACTTCACCATATACTATCATGCCCCATCCCAGCAATTAGAACCTCAAGCTTATCACCTAGTAGGCAAGAATAAATAAAATAGGAAGCTACCACAACTGTTACATTGTTCATAATCTTTTTTTTTTTTTTTTTTTTGGCAATACCATGGATTGAACTCAGGACTTTGTGCTTGGCAGGTAGGCACTTATTCTACTGAGCTATCTCCCCAGCCCCCACAACCATTACATTGTTGATATCATCTTAGCCAGGCTGTGATATCCAGTTGTCTATCTATCCCAAATACTAGTCTAGATGCTGGCATGAGAGATTTCATGAGATGATCAAAATCTCTACCAGCTGACTTTCAGTAAATGAAAGACATCACCCTAGATAATGTGGGTAGGCTTCATTGATTCTCTGACAGGACTTAAGAGTAAAACTCTGAAGTTTTCAAAAGAAGAGAAAATTCTGCTTCAAGAGTATAACACAGAAATCCTTCCAGTAAGCTGGCCTGTCATAGGGATTTCAGACTTGCCAAGCCCCCACAATAATGTGTGCCAATTCCTTAAAATAAATCTCATATATGTGTCTTGTTAGCTCTACTCTATAGAATCCTGACTGCTACAGCCACCAAATATCAACTAGCATTATTAGCACTGTCTTCCATCGCTCACATCACAAATTACAAACTTGATTTGGGGTCGTCTACTCTGCTACCTGCCATAGACACTAAAACCGTGAACATGTGGATAAAAACCTACACTGATGATATGCTCCAAGGGTTACATTAGCCTGCCCAGCATAGCAAACACAGGTGCCTGCTGTTCGCAAAGGAAACCAGCAGGGTTTGGAGAAATGGAACTCCTTTTGGGCTCTGTTTGCTGCCTAAGCAACACTCTGCTCGTGTGACCCAAGGATCCAAAACTCTCCATCTATCCCCACTACATGGCCCCAAAGGGTCAAAGGCAGTAATGGAGGAATCCTGCTGCCTGTGTGATCTTCCTGGTGACCCAAGCACTAGCCTAGTCATGTCCTCTGGCTCCCTTCTGTCCCTATAGGCAGGGAGCACATTTTTCAGTGATTCCTCTACAGGTGCATTCAGAGCAATATTTACTGACCTGATTTTGCCTACTTTCCATCTCTCAGGATTCCTCATGGTCTTGATGCATCACAAACAGCCTGTTTGCTAGTGTTAAAAGTATATACTCTCTCATTCCTAGGGATTTTGGATGGAAGGGTGAGAGTGCCAATTTTGCTTACTCCCTTGTCTCGAACCTAAACAAGAATGGATGGCAGAAAAAACCCTACAAACTGGTACAACCACTATGCACAGAATATAGCAGCTGCTCAACACGCGTGTTAATAGTAATAAGCAGAAAAAGAAACGCCAAAGAGCAAAAAGAATACAAAGTACCATCACGCAAGAAATCAAATCCTCTAAAACAAAATTAAGAACTAAAACTAATCAGTCTAGTTCAGTCAAGTAAAGTATAAATAAAAAAATACTGGAGTTTTTCAAAACTAGGAGAATTATTATCTTCTAAGTATTAAAAAACTAGTACTAGTATCAGGCATGGTGGTGCACACCTGTAATCTCAGCACTCAGAGGATTGAGGTAGGATTATTGCAAGTTCAAGGCCAGCCTGGGCTATACAGTAAGACGCTGTCTGAAAATAAAAGGCAACCCACTTCGTACCTCTTCTCTCTCAGGCAGAAACTTTTTCTCCCCCATAAATATATTCTTCTCTCAGAATAAAACAAAAACCTAACACTAACGAGCTGGAGGTATGGTTCAGTGGTAGAGCATAGGCTTAACATGTATGAGGCTTTGTGTTCCAACCCTTAGCACTTTTTGTTTTATTTTATTTTGGGGAGGTACTTACAATAGAACTCAGAAGTTTGTGCTTGCCAGGGGGTTTTTGTCATATTTTGTCTTTCTCTTGAGCTTTGTTTGCTACCTGAGCAACACTTTGCTCCTGTGACCCAAGGATCCAAAACTCTCCATCTATCCCCACTACATGGCCCCAAAGGGTCAAAGGCAGTAATGGAGGAATCCTGCTGCCTGTATGATCTTCCTGGTGACCCAACTGCTAGCCCAGTCATGTCCTCTGGCTCCCTTCTGTCCCTACAGGCTGAGAGCACATGGAGAGCACACATGCCACTGAGCTGCATTCCCAGCAAGCACCTATATAAATAGATTGGTCCATTTGAAGAAGTTTATAGAAATTTTCATAAAAATTACAGTATTTGACAGGCAAAAGCTTCTCCCATCCTTTATAAAAACTGCTCTTGCTGAGACAACTCATTTAACAAATGCATATTTCAATATTATAAAAACATTGAGGATGATGATACATATGTGAATAACATCTACAATCAAATGACTTTAAGCAAAGGAATTACCCTCAATAATAGGAGTGAGGGACCTTCATCCAATCAGTTGAAAGCAAAAATTAAGGTTTAACTAGGTTAACCGGTCAGCACTGTATCATTCTGAATTTTATACAAGCCCTCTCTCTTAAGACTTAATAAACTATTACATTTTACAATCTGCTGAAATCTATTAGCAAAATGGAACTACATTTATGAGGTAGATTTATGTGAATTCAATTGTCTTTATAGTATGTCTATTTCTTCCTGGATAGAAAAGACAGACCTAATGGCTTTTATCAATGTGAACATTCCTGTTACAAAATGGACAGGTATGCATAAAAACAACCACCTCAGCAAAATCACACTTTTGCCAAACAAATGAACATGAGCTTGTAAAGAAGCAAAGATCTTAGATAAGGTTTAAAAGCACCTCTGACTTATAATTTTTTTTTCAGGACCAGGGTTTGAACTCACGACCTTGCACTTGCCAGGCAGGTACTTGTGCCATGGAGCTATATTCCTGGCCCCTAAATAAAAAAAGTTGAGTCACAATGAATTGTGAATAGTTAGCATAGAATTGATTTGTACACTAATTGAAAATAAAATTATATAGAAACTAACTGCCTTACACTTTCTGTCACTTACATGGTTGACAGTCATGCTTTCATTAGCAAAGCTAACATTCACCTAAGAATATATGGGTAACATTATTTATTGATGCATGTTTGTAGTTGTAAAATATTGAGAAACTCAAAAAAGTTTATCAAGGGACAGAAAAAAAAAAGAACAATGGCACACATATTTGAGGACTATTACACAGATGTTAAAAGGAATAAAAATCTCTCAAATACAGAGAATATAAAAAGATATCTCTGGAAGTGAAAGAACAAGAGTAAGGGCTGGGGAGACAGCTCAATAGAACAAGTGCTTGCCTAGCAAGTGCAAGGGCCTGAGTTCAATCCCCGGTTCTGGAGAAAAAAAAAAAAAAAAGAAAGAAAGAACAAGAGTAGAACTGTATCAACAGCACGTTATGGCCGGGTGTGGTGGCACATGCTGATAATCCCAGCACCTGGGAAGCTAAGGCAGGAGGAGTGATGTGAGTTTGAGACCAGCCTGGGCTACAAAAGTGAGCTCAAGGCCTGCCTGAACTGCATAGCAAGACCCTGTCACAAAAAGACAAAAAAGAAAAAAAAATAGCATGCTATGCTTCTACTGTATTTTTACAAGAAACTCTAGGAGAAGCCAGGTGTGTCAGTGCATGCCTGTAACTGCAGCACTTGTGGGGACTGAGATCTGAGGATCATTGCAAATTCAAGGCTACCTAGGCTACATAGTGAGCAAAGGCTATCCTGAACTACATAGGGAGGGATTGTCCTCCCCTCAAAAAATAAGTAAATAAATAAATAAAATTCTGGAAGAATTTCAAAGAAAGCAAAACTTACATATGGTTGGGAAGTATATGCAGAGGAAGGGGAACTAGGTGAATAGACAACAGCAGTGAAGACAAAATTTTTACCGCCTGCTTTCATCCTTTTAAACTAAGCCGGCTGGGAGCAGGAATACCTATAATTTCAGCACTCTGGAGGCTGAGGCAGAAGGATCCAATTTGAGGCTGAGAATGTGCAATTTAGGAAGACCTTGTCTCAAAATTTAAAAAATTAGAAAAGGGCTGAGATTTAACTCGCTATCAAGGCTCTGGGTTCAATCCCCAGTACCTCAAAAATAAATAAACGACATGCCTGTCTTCTTTAGCACTGTTTCATTTAGTCATTGTCGGCCCAATCTTTCTAAAATACTCACCATCCACAGCTCTATTGCAAACGGGCCTAAAACAGCTCTTGCTCATACTCATCTCTGAAGGATTCATTCTTTGGCACAAAAGCAGAGCGAAACAGAGTTCTGGCAGACGCTCTGCAGGGAGGCAGGTTCATTGTCTGGCCCCTGCTTTCACCTGGCAGAAACTGGACGCACTGCTGAGAAACCAGCTCTTCTCATTAGCATGTCTTTATTCTACCGAAAGGCGAATGGCTCCACTCCAATTCTGACACCTCAGCCACTCAGAGATCACCCAAATCCCCATTAGATCCCAAGCCAGAGAGGCAGTGGTATCCAGGGGTCCCCAGCAGTCTTGAAAAGACTTAAGTTAAAAAATAAACAGCAGCTACTGGGCCTGTGCCAGCAGCTACGATGGGCTGGTGCCCACTCAAGTGGGAGATGCTGGGATTCCCCGCTGCTGTCCTGCGTGTCCAGTGCTGATACCACAAGCGTCACCTTTTTAACTGAAGGTGCGCATCTAAAAACAAACACAATGTTCTTATGCACTGTACACACTCATACCTATACCTAGGCCGAAAATTACGCTTGCGGCTCTTCTAGCACAGGGACGATCCAAATGACTCTCAGACTCAGATTCCCAAACGTTTCTGTGGAAACACTTTTGTTTTTTCCTTCTGACAGTCTCTAGAAAAGGACCAGCTTTGCAAATGCGGGTTGGTCTCCCTCCTCCAACAGGCCATGGGAGCTTTTCCAGAGGAAACCTCGTTCTAACCTTCCCGGGTCCCGGATGCGACAACCCAGGGGTAGCACCTGGCCCAGGTGTGCCTCACCGAGGCCGAGGCCGTCTCCCCTGGGACCGCCGGTTCCCGTGCGCGGCGCCGACCGCCCCAAGTCGCGCATCCGTTGGCGCGCGTCCCTGTCGCAGGCCGGATTATCACTGAGCCATTCGCGTCCCCTGCGGAGGATGACCCCGGTGACCCCGCCCGCCCCCACCGCATCCCGCTCGCTGGAGCAGTAAGGGGGATCTCGGCCTTCTGGACGACACTCCCCCTGTCCGGGAAGCCCGTTCCAGAGCCGCCGCAGCCACCGTGTCGCATCCCGATGCACGGCCCCCACCTCCCCACGCCCCTCCTCCGGCCTCACCGGACTTGGGTGGGTAGCGGTACACAGAATTGGACGGGATGTCCACCTCCTCCACGCCCGCGTGCTGCCGGCTCGTCAGGGCCCCCATGGCCGCCGCGGCCCCCTCCGCGCCTCAGCGCCGCCGCCCGCTCCGCGCCCCAAGAGGGGGTCGACTGTCCGCCGCGGCTGACTGGGCTGCGGCGCTGCGGCTGTGGCGGCTGAGAGCACCCGGCGCTTTGCGCACCATCCTCCGCGGGGCACCACGGCGGCGCCTCTGCCCAGGGGGCTGCGGGACTGGGCCGGGGGGCGCTGCCGCCTCAGGCCGTGTGATGTCAGTGGCGACTCGCGCGGGGTCCGCGGCCGCCTCAGCCAATGATGCGGTGGGGCGGGAGCGTCCGTCCTCACCCAGCCAATGAGCGGCGAGCAGGGGCGGGGCCGGCGGCGCGTGCCTGGGGTTGAGGCTGCGGCGGGACCCGCGGCTAGGAATCCGCCCGGGGTTCGGGGCCGGGGTAGGGCCTGCGGGAGCTGCGCCGAATTGACCAGACACAGGTAGCGTCGCCTGTCGCTCTCTCCGCGACTCGGATTACCACGCAAAGAGCTGCCTCTTCCTGCAGCCTGCGAGACTCGGCCAGAGTTCGCTAGTCTTTGTCTCAGCGTCCGCACCTGTCCTTAGTTCTCACCCAGTCCTCTCTGCTTACCGGACCCCGGCTCTGTCAGGTCTCCAGAAACCCCACACAGAGGCGCGAGAGGAGGCCCCCTGGGCCTCCTGTGTTGGAGCAGATGCGGTGGGCTCAGGAAGCGTCGACATCCCTTGCTCCTCCGTTGCACCAGGACCTCTAACGCTCCCAGTGAGACCGGTTAACGCTGGTGACTGGCTGAGAAGGTGTGGGTATCCCTGGGCCCTTAAGTCTTCATGTTGCTTCGAACTCTGTACATACTGCTTATCCACCTTGGACAGCTCAGGGAGCACTGAAGTTGGAGCATCAACTCAGGATGAAAGCAGACGTTCGTTCTTTCCCTGGACCTTGGAAACTAGAAAGACCTGCTGTGCTCTGCATGAGAAGCCATCATGGGAAACAGGGTCAGGCAAGGCAGGCCTGGGACTCCCTTGATAAAACGCACGAAACAGTGGGAAGTCTGGATGGGCAGACGTCATTGCAAACCCTAATTACAGACATCTGTGTTCTCCACCTTTTATTTCATTTGTGAGTTTGCCCCATCCCCACCCCCACAAGGGCAGACTGATGAGCAAAAGTTACAACGGTTAGAACATGACTTGCAACAACTTCCAACAGCGTCAAGAGCTTGGGGTGATTAGTTCCTTGATTAAGTTTGGAAAGCTATTTTACAGGGCCTACTTCTTTCGTGATTATATTATCCATCCTCCATCAGCCCCTTTTCAGCAGTAGGCAAACTTGGTACCAAACTTACCCACACACTTGCCTTGGTTTCCTCAGAAGTTTCCAGGATAGCAGGACCCAATTCCTGTTTCATGTATATACGCTTAAACTCAAGGCCTTTGTGGGAGCTATATCCGCAGCTTTTTTTAATTTTTGTTTTTAGTCACTAAATTTCTCAGGCAGGCCTCGAACTCCCAGTAATTCTCCTATCTCAAGCTCAACCTGCAGAGTGCTGGCTGGGATTACAGGTGTGCACCACCACGCCCAACCCTGTCAATTACAGAGACTGATGTCAAAGAGGAGTGAGCTACCCAGCAGGTCCCTGCCCTAGCCAGCACTTCCTAGACCGCTGGCTCTCTGCCTGAGTTCAGAGCTCTCCCTGCAGCTGCTGGCCCTAACCTCTAGAAGGCTCTCAGACACACCTTTGGGAGGGAACTGGGGGTCCTCCTTTCTTCACATACTGGTCCTGCCTTGTACTATAATTACGTGGTAAAGGTACACTAAAAAACCAGGATCATCCAGCATCATGCCAAAACAGAAGGCCCTCAGCATGCCACAGAGTAGAATATTGTTTTATAATCTTGTCTTAGTTCAGGAGTCTTTTTTCTTTTGGCCCTTAACATTTTACAAAGTGTTCATCCCTTCCCTTTATAAGTTTATCTGTGTCTGAAAGGCCAGCAGCTCAGTCCTGTTGCTTTCAGTATCTGTTCCACCCTCACCTCAGCCTGCTGGGAAACAGTGAGGTTCATTCCCCTCTTCCCTAACACTCCCCAAATCTGAAAGTGGGCTTCTCTTCCCACAAAGGAGTCAGGAGTTCAGGGCTTGAAATAGTAAAGAAGCACAACAGTATTAGTGGAAGATTATTGAACACTTTATATAGCAAGACCCTGGGTTTCGTGTTTTAGAAAGATAAGTTTAGTTCACAGAATTGAGGCTGAAGCCCCAGCAAGAAGGCATAAGCTTTTGTGAGGGGTCCTGTGGCTGCCTCAACCGACAGAGGGTGTCTCTGCACGGGTGCTTCAAACATTTGGCACATATTAAAGCATCTGCCCCTCCCAGAAACCCTAGAAGTACATGTTACTAACACCTCTACTTTAGAAATAAGGAAACTGAGACAGAGAAAGATCATTGGATTTTGAGTTGGACAAAGTGAGACCCTTAACCAACTGTGTATAGCTTTGTGTTAAACTCTTAGAATCTTTGTTTCCTTATCTGAAAATAGTCTATCACCCAATGGCTGTTGCAAAGACATGTTAACTCACTGGTTTGTTTGTTTTTACACTGTGTGTGCGTGGAGGTGGGGAATTGGCTATCTCCTGGGCCCTACTGACTGGTTTTAAAAGAAGTCCTGACCAGAGGCAGAAGAGAAAGAGATGTGGAGGTAATTCAGAGAAACTTTTAGATCAAAGAGGCTCTTTGTGATTTGAGTTAGAGCCCCACAGTACACAGTGTAATCACATGGGGTTACAGATTTGGAAGGAGCCCCACCCAGGGCCTGGGGCAGCGGTGAGATCAGCCGCTAAGCCTCTAAGCAGCCTTGTCTGGAGGGGACCAGTCCTGTGTTCCTCTCAGGTTCTTCCTTGGCATTGTTTGGTTCCCTCTCCAGAGACCTGGGCTGGAGAGTGCTTGAGGGAGAAGATGGCACAGAGGACAGGAAAAATCCAGCAGCAACTGCTCTCATGAGAGCCATAAAAATGCTTTTAACTTGAAAAAATGATCTGGGGAGAGTTATGCGCTGGGTTTAGGGAAATCACCTGCGAATACCACGCCTCTTTTGTGTAACTATCTTCTCTCCAGTGGACACAATAGCCCTTGGGAGGGTCCCTGCAGAGAACCCAGCTTTCTAGGATGTCAGAGTTTCCCCTAAACATTTTCAGAAGACAGGGGTAGAAGCCAAAGATTTTATTAGATTTGAATCCTTCCTCTCAATCTTGGGTGTAGGGAAGAAAGAAGGCTGGGGAAGCGCTGGGACAAGTAACTTCTAGCTCAACTCTTTCCTTGGGGTTTTAAAAGTTGTTCAATTGGGCTGACCTGGTTTTAGCTCAGATGTGCATTTTCCATGCTGGTAACACGTGTAGTCTTTTCAATAGATTCCTGAAACAGGAAAGGCTAACAGAGCCCACAAGTGGAGGCCTACAGATTGGTGGCCTGGAGCCCAGCAGTCCACAGGCAGCAGGTGCAGGCACAGAAGGCAAGCTGACCCCTGAGGTGACTTGCAGGAGCTCAGATCGACCCAGCCAGGGAACTGGAAGGTTAGAATCCTAGGTTAGATACCTAGTCTGGACAACTAGGTGTCTAAAGATCAGTATCTTCCTAAAAGTTATAGTCCATAAAACGCCTGCTTAGTGGCCAGGATTCGATACCTGAAGTGCTGTGCCAGCCCTGCCCCCGGGGCACACTGAGATGGCAATTGAGACTGGGCATGGTGTCAAGCACCTGTAATCCTGAAAACAGGAGAACCACTATGAGTCGTATCTACATAGTGAGACCCTGTAGACCCTGCAAACCCTGTACTAAAAATACAACCAATCAATCAATAAAGGGCTGGGGAGATAGCTCAGTAGAATAAGCGCTTGCCTGGCAAGAGCAAGGGCCTGAGTTCAATCTCCAGTTCTGCAAAAAAAAAAAATAAATCAATAAAAGCTAGAGTCCAATCAATCAGCAACACATGGGCCCTGATCCTCTCTCAGACACTGGCCAGTGGCACCAGCGGATTAAAGTGAAAGCCACCAGCAGAGAATTTCACAAAAGTCTATGGACTAAGCTAATACCGACAGAGGAGTCTGATCATAAATGTGTCAGGACCCTAAAAAAGTTCCTCTGGTAATCCAGAGCTCTCTATTGAGGGAAATATCCTATCCCACAGGAAGAGAGCAATCAGGCTTCCATATTTTGTTCCTTGCTAATGTGAATTCCTCATTGTTAATTTCAGCCTCAGCTGTGGACCTCTAACAAAGGAGAACTGTTCAAGTGGCTGCAAACCTCCTTTGGATTTGTAGCTTCTTAGTTTACTTCTCAAGACCAAAATGAAACAGGATGCGTTGGCGGCACCACACCTATAATCCTTGTTACTCCGGAGGCCTAGCCAGGAAATCAAGAGTTTGAGCCCAACCCAGGCAATTTAATGAGACCCTGTCTCAAAAAATTAATAATAAAAGGGGTCAGCTATAGTGGTGCATGCTTGTAATGCCAGCACTCTCAGAAACTGAGGCAGGGAAGTCTAGAATTTGAGCCAAGCCTAGGCAATTTATATACTTAGAAAGACCCTGTCTCAAAAAAAAAAAAAAAAGCTAAGGATGTAGCTCAGTGTGAAGAACCTGGATTTAATAATCAATCAATCAATAGCAAATAAATAGGGGTGTGGGAAAAAACAAATAACAAATAAATAATAAAGGAAAGGCTGGGACTGGGACTCAGTGGTAGAGTGCTCGATGAGCATGCACAAGACCCTGTGTTGAATTTCCAGTACCAAAGAGGAAGGAGACTAAAATGAGGGACGATGTTTACACTGCGCCAGGTTACAGAACCAGTGGGAGATGCATGGGGCACCCCCTGGAGTGGACCCCGAAGCAGGGCCCACTCAGTGGCAGGTGCTCTGGGAAGCCTTGCCTGTCTCTGTCTGCAGCCAGCCCTGATGCCAGGCACCTGCCATTTGGAAAAATTAAGAACGGAATCGTGATCGCCTATGCTCTAGGTGTGTTTTGCTTGTTTACCATATCACAGGTGGTTTTGTCAAAGGCCAACCCCATAAGCTTCCTTCTGACTGTGTGCCCACCTCCATCATCATTGTCCTCGTCACTGACCCTGCCCTTTTGGCATTAAGTGTTTTCTGTATGGTAAAGCCAATGTGCAGCGGCATAAGCACAAGGTCCTCAGTTTGATCCCAGGTACCAAAAAAAAAAAAAAAAGCCAGTGTGCAAAGAATGTACCATGACATCCAGTCCAGCAGTACCCAGCAGACTGCCCCCACCCTTCCCAAGAATGAGGCCAGGTGGGCACAGAGCCCAATATGTGTCTCTACCAGAGAAAGCCTAGTGTGGGTAAGGATGCATATCAGAAACTTTCAAACCTTTCTTTGGTTTTGTTTTTGTTTTTTGGGGACAGGGTCTCACTACGTAGTTCAGACTGGCTTTGAACTCACTATGTAGCCTAGCCTGGCCTCAAAGCAATCATCCTGCCTCAGCCTTTCTTTAATGAAATGAATACAATACTCAACTATAATCACTTATAAGAAAGAATGTGAAAATAAGTTCTCTTCCTTCTTTCACTGAGCTACATCCCAGCTTTTTTTTTTTTTTTTTTTGCGGGACCGGGGTTCGAACTCACGACCTTATACTTGCCAGGCAGGCACTTGTGCCATGGAGCTATCTTCCCATTCTTTTTTATCCCTTATTTTGAGACAGGGTCTGATTAAGTTGTCTAGCATGGGCTTAGACTTGTGATTGTCCTGCCTAAGCCTCCCAAAGTGCTGAGATTATAAATATGTGCTACTAAGCTTGATCTATGCTATTTTTGTCAAACAAAATTTAAACCAGGGCCTAGCCTGTACTTAGTAAGTACTGTACTGCTGAGCTACATTCCCAGCCCTTTATGGAGTTTCTTGAAATTCCCTGTCATGGCTGGATCATCAGATCTGAAAGGAACCTTAAACTGCCCTATCCCCTTCAGATACATCAGCAGCCATATAAGCAAAGGGGCTTGACCAGTGCCATGGGAGTGGCAGCCAGGACTCAGGGACCCAGGGTTTCCTGACTCCTTATAATCAGTGAGGCCATGATATTCCAACATTCCAATTGTCAGCTTCCACAGGTGTACTGTGTAAGACTTAGGAACGAATCCAAACTACCTCCATGTACTCCCAGAAGAGAACTCATTCGTAAGTCTGGGACTTACCGTACTGGGTCTGACTACAGGAAGCTGGTACTACTGGTTTGGTCTTTTCTTTTTTATTCCTCTTCTGTTCTGTTGTGTTCTGTTCTCTGTTCTTGTTCTTGTTCTTGTTCTTGCTCTTCTTCTTCTTCTTCTTCTTCTTCTTCTTCTTCTTCTTCTTCTTCTTCTTCTTCTTCTTCCTCCTCCTCCTCCTCCTCCTCCTCCTCTTCTTCCTCCTGCTCCTCCTCCTCTTCCTCCTCCTGCTCCTCCTCCTCTTCTCTCTCTCTCTCTCTCTCTCTCTCTCTCTCTCTCTCTGAGTGATCTCCATGTCTAGTATAAGCAAATAAGCTGTGAAAGAAGCTCAGAACCTCAACCCAAGAGCTTGTGTGTGTTCAGCTATGGCAGGAACTGAGCAATAAGCTGTGAGCTACACTCTTAGGAACCTTATCCATGACTGCTTGGCTGGAGCTGCCATGAGCCAAGCCTACAATGTAGACACTACCCCACCCCCCTTGGAAACCAGAGTTATGGTCCAGACTGTAGAACTTGAACCTGCAAACTGATCCACTGGCAATGTCAACCATGCACTCACCTCCCAGGCACAAGAAGCAAAGAGCAGATGAACTAAAGGAAGTGAGAGGGGCCAGTGAGATAGCTCAGTGGTCTAAAGCACCTGCTTAGGCAACAATAGGGACCGAGGTTTGATCCCCTGCACCACATGCTGCACCAACCCACCCCCACCCCCAGGGCAGGCTGAGCCAGCCAAGACATTAAAAAAAAAAAAAAGGCACCAAAGGGAAGTGAGAACAGCACGTGAGGGGCAGAGGAGCAGACCCCAAGCAATGGGTAATGAGAGTCACTTCCACAACTGAGAGTCCCAGCTAAAGTCCACCACATGCTGAACCAGCGCTACATTTCAACAACACATTTCTTCCAGGGTTGATTGAGTGTTTGTTTAAGTGATAACCACTGTCCTGTCCAGGAACTTCAAAGACTATGTGTTGACCCTGACAAAGCAATAAACAGAGGTACTATTCTGTTGTGGTTCTTCCAGTAAACTGTTGGAAGCCTTAGATCTTCCCTGTGCTCCACAAGGTGTATATTTATGATACCATGTACTTGCACGCTGCTATCTTTATTCTGAGATGAAATCTGGCTAGCAGCAGAGGGCTGGCTGTTTCACCCTCCTGGCTTCCCTGCCTCATGATCTTCCTCCTTTTACCACTGTAAAAGGTGCTCCCAGGCTAACTGGGCCAGCATGCAGTTGCCATCCAGTTCTTTCCTTGCTGTAGACTTTGGTTGGCTCCATGTGACTTGGAAGAAGACAGATGCTCGGCCCTGGGCTCTTCCCTCCCTCTGCCACACGCCCCAGCTTGCACCTCAGATGCAGCTTAGTGTTTTTCTTGTGAGAAGCCCTTCCATGGGGCGTCTGCCTCTCCTGTCTGTCCAGGTTGTGACTTACCCAGCTGACATCCCATCCAAGAAGCTGTCATGGGCTAGGCCTACAGTTGGCCCTTCTTGCTACTTTTTTTTTTTTTTTTTTTTACATATTTAGGGCCGGGGAGATAGCTCAGCTGTCTAAAGTGACTGCTTAGGCAAGCTTAGGCAACCGCAGGGACCACAGTTCAATTCCCAGCATCACATGCTGAGCCAGCCCCACCTCAGCGCAGGCTGAGCCAGCCATAAGTAAATAAATAAAGTTAAAACATTTTTTATGTATTTAGTACAGGGTCTACAGGGTTTCATTACACAGATCAGACTCATAGTGATTCTTCTGTTTTCAGCCTCCCAAGTGCTGGGATTATAGGCAGGGGCCACTATGCCCAGTCTCAATTGCAGTCTCAGCAACCCCTGGGGCAGGGCCAGCACAGAACACAGGGAATCAAACCCTGGTCCCTGTATTTGCCTAAGCAGGAGCTTTAGTCCCCTGAGCTATCTGGCCAGCCCTAGCTGGCCCTTCTTTCTTGGAAGTCTTGTTGCAGGAATTCCTCATTTATTTATTTGTTTATTTTGAGACAGGGTCTTGCTATGTAGTGCAGGCTGGGCCTGAACTTGCTATGTAGTCCAGGCTGGTCTCCACCTCATAGTGATTCTCCTGCCTCAGCTTCCTTAGTTCAGGGACTACAGGCATGCACTGTCATGCCTGGAAGGAATTATTTTTATTTAAAGATGTTTTTTATTATTTGTTTGTTTGTTTGCTTGCTTGTTGTGTTTGTTTGTTTCTTTATTTATTTATTTTGTGGCTGGCTCAGCCTGCCCTGGTGGTGGGGCTGGTGCAGCATGTGGTGCCGGGGATCAAACCACAGTCCCTGCAGTTGCCTGAGCTTTCCTAAGCAGGCGCTTTAGACCACTGAGCCATCTCGCCGGCCCCAGGAATTACTTTTATGCTATTCATTTCATACTTGAATGCAGGCTGTCCCCTGACCTCTGAGGCAAAAGGTATATATATATATATATATGTTTAGAGTTAGAGCGAAAAAGACTTTTAAAAAAACCAAACAAACAACTTTTCCATTATTGATTGTATGTCTTAGGAAAGATTCTCAACCTTCTGAGCCTTAGTTCGTTCATACATCTATAAATAAACATAAAACAGCACAGAACATTTTAAACATTAAGTCAGATAAGGCACAAAAGGGCCCAGAGTAGCTCTTAGAGGTACTCATAAATTTTTTGTTTTAAAGCTGGAGACAAAAGGGGCTAGGGAGATAGCTCTGTGGCACAAGTGCCTGCCTGGCAAGTGCGAGGTTGTGAATTTGAACCCCAGTCCTGAAAAAAAAAAAAAAAAGCTGGAGACAGGACTAAGAGCCTCTAGCATACTAAGCATATGTTCTGCCCTGACCAATATCTTCAGCCTCTAATTTATTTATTTATTTACTTTTTTAAGCAGGGTGAGGTGATGCACTCCTGTAATCCCAGCACTCAGGAGGCTGGGGCAGGAGGACTGCCTCAGATCTGAGGCTATCCTGGAATACATAGTGAGTTCAAGACCAGTCTAAACTATATAAACTACATAGTGAGACTCTGTCTCAATTTTTTTTTTTTTTAAGAAGAGGTTAAATTCCATGGGAGACTAAGCTAGGTAGATCACAAGTTCAAGGGGCCAGGGAGATAGCTCAGGGGCACAAGTGCCTGCCTGGCAAATGCAAGGTCCTGAGTTTGATCCCCAGTTCCAAAAAAAAAGGATCACAAGTTCAAGGCTAGTCTGGACAACTTAGTGACTCCTTGACTCAAGGGGGAAAAAAAAAAAGGAAAGAGAGAAAAGAGTGATTCTTTTCTTTTCTTCTTTCTTTCTTTTTCTTTTAAAATTATTTGAAACAGGTCTCACTGTATAGTTCAGGCTGCCCTTGAACTTACTCTGCAGCCTAGGGTGGCCTCAAACTGCCAACAATCTTCCTGTCTCAGCCTCTTGAGCCATCATCCCTGGCTGGATTCCATCATTTTTAAAACAAAGTTTCAGAATTCCAGCTCCAAGAGGTGTGTTCCAGACTTTGCCTTTGTCCTTCGCTATGTAAATGATCAACAGGCTCAGGAGCCTGCCAGTGGTCAGAGGCAGAGACTGAGGTTTGAATTCTTGATTGCCTCTCTGTGTCTCTTGGAACTTAAAATATCAGGAAAACCTCTCTCTGTCACAGAAGTGGTGACTGCTAAGGGACCACATGAAAACACAGCCACCCTCTTTCTTTCTCCTCAGACTGCCACAGCCCATGTCACTGACCTAGAAGTAGACAAAATCCTGGTTGTCCCTGTCATCCCCGTGGTCTGAAACAGCCATCTGTGGACAGAGGGTATGTGTCAGGGTCTAGAGCTTTGAGCACTGTTGATTTCTCCCTTAAATATCACTTGCTAGCTAGAGAGAAACCTCACCGACTTGGGGCCAGTTCTCCAGAACTCATTGCTGAGGAATTTTGTCAGCCAGTTGGTAAACTGTCGCTAGCTTGAAACTGGCCATAATGGGATTACTCATGAGGCAGAATCACCAACTGTTATGAGGGGAGGAATCCCCTACTACCCTGGGTCAGTTTATCAGCATAACCTAGGCCTTGTTTCTGCTAGTCTCCCAGGTGGACAGGGCACATTCCTTTCCATACAGTAAGCACTCGCTAAATAAACAATGGTTGTTTGTTGGGTTTGAGACAGGGTCTCTATGGCCCAGGCTAGCCTCAAGCTCCATAGGTAGCCCAGGCCAGCCTTGAGCTTGAAATCCTTCTGCCTCAACCTTCTCAGTAGCTGGGATTACAGCTGTGCACCATCACACCTGGTTTAAATATCTATTGAAAATAATTAAAGGAAGACAAGGTGCTTTATGCCTGCAGAGGCAGGAGAATCCCGTGAGCCTAGGAGTTTGAGACCAGCCTGAACAATATAGCAAGACCCTGTCTCTAGTCCTTTTCCCTTTTTTCCTTCCTTCTTTCCTTTCTTCCTTCTCTTCCTGCCTCCCTCTCTCCTTCCCTCACTCCTTCTTCCCTCCATCTTCTCTCTTTGTTTCTATTTCATGTGTGGCCCTGGGAATTAAACCTAAGGCCTCTCACATGCCAGGCAAGTTTTGTACTGCTGAGTTACATCCTAGCCCAAGAATAACCACTTTTTTTTTTTTTTTTTTTTTTTTTTTAAGTAGTGGGATTGAACCCAGGGCCTTCACATTAAGCTACCTCATTGAGCTCTTTTTTATTTTGAGACAGGGTTGCACTAAGTCCCTAATTTTCCTAGGTTGGGCTTGACTTTATGATCCTCCTCCTCAGCCTCCCAGAGTCCTGGAATTACAGGCATTTGCCACCAGGCCTGCTCATATTATTTTATTATTTTTTTGGTGCTGAGAACCTTCCAAGGACTTCCGACAGTCTCTAATTGAATCGTCCAAACAGCCCCGGGACATAAGGGCTTTGTTGTTCCCACTTCCCAGAAGAGAAAACTGAAGCTCCCGCAAGAGCGAGTGTAGAAACTTGCTGGAGGCGCCTCCGATTCCAGCGCCCAAACTTCCCGGTGGTCAGCTGACCCCACTCTCCAGGGAAAGCCTAGGCTGTGAGTAGGCCAGCCAAAAGATTCCCTCTGGGCCTTGTCCTGACTGTCACTGTTGTCCCTGCCGCTGTCACCTTACCTCTCTCCATAGTCATTATTACCATTCTACCTTCCACAGTGTCTCCTTATCTGCATTAGAGCCTTTTTCCCTGCAAGCCCTGGGAACCTATGCCTCCTCTCACCCTGGAAATCCTTTTTGGTTTTCAACCTCTCCCCAAGAGCTCCGGCGGGTGAGTAACCTGCCCTCCTCTAGCTGCGGAGCCCTGTGCTTGCGCAAGCCCGGCCCTGGAGACAGACAGAGTCAGGCTTGCCTGCTGGCTCTGCCCCGTCTGTGACTGGCTCCCCTGTCCACAATCCGGTAAGTGGGTGAGCTCAGTGTGGAAGCGCCCTGAGGGCAGGACACAGGGCTTCTGTGGCTTCTCCAGCCCTAGGGAGTGTTTCCCACGGGCGCGCTTGGCATGGATAGGGATGGTGACGAGTCACGTTCTGGGGTTTCCCAATCCTGCGGTGTGCTGCAACCCCGCATTCTTGCCTCCGTGAACACTTCCTCTTCACACAGTACGCTGGCTCTGCCTGTATTTTTTTTTTAACAGCACCTCTTGCAGGTTGCAAAGAATGATCAGAGTGTCCTGGGTCTCGAGGTCAAAAAATATTACTCTGTCATTCATCTTGGGAGGTGTTCTGCTCCTAAAGGCAAAAGGAACCTCTCACCCCCAAACTTGCAAAACAATCACTGGCTTTATTTGTATTTTAAAAAATTTATTTTAGTGCCAGCCCCACCCCCACCCCACCCAGCCTCGGGTGCTGAGACGGCGACTGAGACTGGGCATGGTGGCACATGCCAGTAATCCAGGTGCTTGGGAGGCTGAAGATAGGAGGACCACTGTGAGTCTAATCTGTGTAGTGACACCCTGTAGTCCCCGTACTAAAACACATTAAATAAATAAATAAATAAATAAATAAAATTTATTTTTTTTATTTCATTTATTTATCTGTATAGGGTCTTGCTATGCAGCTCAGGCTCCTGTGATCCTCCTGTCTCAGCCTCCCCAGCGCTGAGATTACAGGCATGCACCACACCTGGTTTCAGTGGCCAGTATGGGGCATGCTGGCACAGCATGCAGTACTGGGAATTGAACCTGGGTCTTTGCTCTTGCCAGGCAAGCACTTAGACCCTCGAGCTATCTCAGCCCACTGGCTTTATTTTGAACAAAATTCTCTTCCAGAACTTCTATTTCTCTCTCTTCCTCTTTCTAGTTTTGACTTCTTATGATGTAGAAATTTTCAGAGATCTCATGCTTTATCTCATAAACTTCACACCTCTTTGAACATTCTCTGCCAAGTCCTAGGCAATTGAAATTCCTTCTGTGGCCCTGTGATGCGGCACTGTGGAAGAGCACTTGTCGAGCATCGAGCAAGGCCTTTAATTTCATCTCCAAGATTACAAAAAACAAGTGAATGAATAAAATAAAAATCTATCCAGGCACGATAGTACACACCTGTAATCCCAGCACTTGGGATACTGAGGCAGGAGGATCCCTGTGAATTCAAGACCAGTGAACTTAACAGAGAATTCAAAGCCAGCCTGTGCTATAGCAAGATCCTGTCTCTAAATAAACAAATAAAGTAATAAAGTAATTAAACTCTCTCTGTGACAGGGATTTAGAGATGAGTGAATCCAAACAGGTCTGTCTTCACTGTCCACCAGCTGGGTCACCTATGAGAAAAGCAGTCAGGCTTTGCTGAGTGCTTCTGCACCCTGTGTTTATCTACTTCATAAGTCACGTAACTTTTATTTATTTATTTTTGTATGTATTTGGTAGAGGGCTTTGCTATGCAGCTCAGACTCGTAGTGATCCTCCTGTTTTCGGCCTCCCTAGTGCTGGGTTACAAGTGTGTGCCACCATGCCTGGACTGGTGGCCAACTCAGCTTGCCCAGGGTCAGGGCCAGCGCAGCATGTGGTGCTGGGGATCGCACTCAATCCCTGAGCTTGCCTACACAGGCGCTTGGTCCGCTCATCCGGCTTTCCAGCCCGATGTGACCCCTAGCAGAGGCGCTTACTTCCAGGCCACCACACTGTGTTGCCGACACTCAGCTGTCTGACCCTCTCAGATGCTGCAAAGAGCTGGATTCAAAATATTTTTGACTTTGTGGTCTGTAGAGCAACAACTTAGCCCCACTCTAGCACAAAGCAGGTTCGAGGCAACATGCAAATGAGCTCATATATCTGTTGCAGTGAAATTTTATTTACAAAAACTGAACCTGACAGCTGTAGTTTCCAACTGGGACCTGCTGGACAGGGGAAGATTCCTATTATGGATGGGCAGACTGAGGGGTTATTTTCCCCTCACTACTGTACTAGGGATTAAACACAGGGCCTTTACACTGAGGCACATCCCCAGCCCTTTTTATTTTTAATTTTTGAGATAAGGTCTCACTAAGTTACCCAGGCTGGGCTGGAACTTACGATTCTCCTGCCTTAGCATCCCAGAGTGCTGGAGTTAAAAGCTTGCACCACCACATTGGATTTAAGCTGTAAGATCACATGCGGGCCAGCCAGATAACTCAGCGGGTTAAAGCACCTGCTTAGACAGATGCAGGGCCTAGGGTTTGATCCCCAGCATGCCATGTCGGCCCCGCCCCTGGGGTTGCACTGGGATGGTGATTGAGACTGGGTGTGCCTGTAATCCTAGCTCTTGGGAGGCTGAAACAGAAGGATCACTATGAGTCTGATCCGTACAGTGAGATCCTGTAGACCCTGTACTAAATACAGTACATAAATAAATAATCTCTGAATTCAACCTAGCTTAGCCTGACTAGGTGATTTTGACAACACATGCCATTTTCATGGAGAAAGGGAATGACACCTCCATCCTTCCCTGAGCACGTCCTTCCCAAGACTTGCCTATCCATGCTTAGTGAAGCTCATCCTGCTGTCTCCCAACACACACACAGACACAGACACAGACACACACACACACACACACACATACACACACACACACACACAAAGTGGGCTTGATACAACTTGCCTGGTTTGCATCATCCACTCTTCCCAAAATTCCTTTTCATCTCCCTTCAGTATATCTGCAACCCTCTCTGCCTCTGTTGCCCGTGTTCTAAGGGGCCTCCTCCCGCTTGTATCCTTAAAACTTGTGATTGCTAGCTTGAATGAGGGTAAAGAAAATAAGAAAAGTCGGCTTTTGCAGTGAGTGATCCACGTTAATCAAGAGATACCACTAAACTCAACCAGCAGGGTTAAATGTGGAGACAGACTGTCACACATTGCAAGAGACTGATAGGCTTAAGTAACAGAAATGAACAGAATGGTAGATATGACATTGAGGTATGGGGAAAGGAGGTATACATTTGGTAAGACTCACTGAAGTTCCTTCAAAGGTACTGGTCTCAGACTTCTTAAGACCTGTGTTGGGCACATGGGTGAATATTAGCCTTTAAATTAAACATCTAGGAGGGGTGATTGAAAAGCACAGTGAATGTTTGTTTTAAAAATACTTATTGCTCTCTGCACTCCTCAAAACACTCTCCTTTGATTTGAACACATCCTGTCATCTTGTCACTTTCAGAAGCAGTTTTAGAAGTCTTCCTTTATGAGTGCCTTTATGGGATGTGATAAAAAAAAAAAA
>PVKN010012549.1:0-20656 GCA_004027915.1 Capromys pilorides
TTATATAGGCCTTTTTCTCTTTTGCTAATATAAGAAAATCCTCCAAGCCCCCATAGACTACTATAAATAAGTAACCAATGGATTTTAGACCCTTGGCTACAGATATCAATTCTCTGGTTAATTTTTAAGGGAGTTCTAATCCCGCAGTGTACCTTTCTAGCAGGTGATACATGATCAACATATATAACTGGTTTGAGTTCTTAAAGCAATGCCCATCTATTCCATACCCTCAAACACTCATTTGTAATCCCTTCTAAAGTTCCCAGCTTGTTCCTGAAATATATCAGCAATGGCAGCAATAAGAAGGTAACCAGACATCATGGATAATCCACAAAATGGGATGTCACCCTATATTCATAAGCCACAAATAAAAATGAGACTCAAGAGCTACCAATCTTAAGTCTGTATAGCATTTTGTGCATTTGGTTATATATTAATCATACTCCTCTTTAAAAATCCTTTGGTGAGACAAAGGAGAAGAAAATGTGATAAAAAAAAATCAAGAACAACTTTTTTTTTTCCATGTATTTAGCACAGGGTCTACAGAGTCTCTCTATGTAGATCAGACTCATCGTGATTCTCCTGTTTTCACCCTCCCAAGCACTGGGATAACAGGCACTGGCCACCACGCTCAGTCTCAGTCGACGTCTCAGCGTGGTGGGGTGGCATGACACACCTGGGATTGAACCTGGCTGCTGCGCTCTAAGCAGGTGCTTTAGTCTGCAACTTGTTTTATTATATATTCATTTTACATGTTACTGTCTTTGTCATTTTTTTCTCAATCACTATTTCTCCCCTTGGCAATAAATAGTAGGACTGAAATCTAGGGCTTTCTCACTCAGCAACATCTCTGCCCCTTCTAGATTTTTTATTTGAGGTAGGGTCTTTCACTAACCTGCCCAGTGTGGGCTAGAACTTGTGATCTTTATTAGATACCTCAATTTTCATGAATTCCCTTCCTGTTCACCCACGTTGCTATTACCACCACCACCACTAGCAGCAAGTATTTATTGTCTGTCAGGAGACTGCTCCAGACTGAGGGTTTAGAAACATTCATGTTAGAATTTTGTTTTGTTTTGCACTCTGCCAAAAAAAGATATATACATACATATATCTTTTAAATATATTATATATAATATATAATCATATATGAGATGCCACTGTGGCACAGAAAACAGTTTCAATTTAAACTATTACTTTTTTTTTGGTCTCAATGTATTTCCAACATACTCTCAAAGTTGCTGCATAGCCCAGGCTAACCTTGAGCTCACAATCCTCTTGCCTCGTCTATGTGTGCCACAATACTTGGTTCCCTTAAACTTTTATTACTATTTTTAACCTCTTCCCACCGCCTAGCACTCAATCTTTCTGAAGTCTTGGTGACAGGAATTTCCTCAAGTTAATAGATATCAGGTTATTCTGATCATTGAGGAAAAACGACCTGAGCACAATAGCTGAAGGACACCTAAATGCTTGCATTCTGTAGATGCTTTTCCATTCCTTAGTCCATCTTTCTTTGGGCAAGTAAAGTCGGAGAAGACTCAGGCAATTTTATCAGTCAAATGGGATGAAAGACAAAAATAAAATACATAATACAGCATTTTTATCTGAGATCCGAAGGTGGGGACTCGAGGCAATTGGCTGAAAATTAAATAATTCTAACATGACTGAAGAGTTTAATGTTCTTTGCCCTCCTCTAAGAATCCTGGGAAAAAAAATCAGTAAGTTCTTAGAAATCTAACAGGAAAGGTCTGATTAACTATAAGGAACTAAATCTCTGTACTAATTGTGTATTAAAAGATTAATGTTACCTTAGAAACTTTACTATATGTATTAAAATTAAAACAGAACAACTAAATTTTTTTTGGTGTGTATTTTGGGGAAGGGTCTACAGGGTGTTCAGGATCTCACTACTAGACCAGACTCCTGCCTGTTTACAGCTTCCCAAGAGCTGGGATTACAGGTGTGCTGGGATTGAACCCGGACTCGAGCCTGCTTGCAGGCCCTTGAATCTGCTGAGCTATTTGGCCAGCCCCCCAAAAATCTTTTTTTCAATTGCATACTCTCGGAACTCTTCATATGGATTAGCTAACAACTCTATATAACCACTCTTTAAGGTTGGTACTACAAGTAGCAAAAAAGTTTGTCTATAGCCTTAGAGTTTTATGTATAAAATGAAGGACAAATTTTTCTAAAAAGGTAGGAACTATTTATAAAGACTGATATGACAACTTTACCATTTCCAGATTTAAAAAAGAAAATCAGAAAATTCCAATTACATAAATATACAGATGATTTACTTTCCAAATAGGTAACAAAGGTTCGTAATGTAATGGTATGGCAATGGAAAGTCACATGAAAGACATTTAAATGAACACATACAGAAGTGCAAATACAAAATGCCCCTTCCCAAACAAAACAAAACAATGTCAATAAAGAAGCTGGGCGTTGTGGCACCAACCTGTTACCTCAGCACTCAGGAAACTAAGGCAGGAGGATCCCCAAAAATGCCTGGGCTACATAAGTGAGTTCAGGGACAGGCCAACTTGCATTGTACCGTGAGATTGTTTCAAAAAAAAAAAAGGACAAGCCAGATAGCTCAACGGACTAAAGTGCCTGTTTAGGCAGGTGCAGGGACTGGGGTTCAATCCAAATGAGACTGGCATGGTGGCACGCACCTGTAATCCCAGCGCTTGGGAAGCCGAAAACAGGAGGATCACTATGAGTCCGATCTGTGTAGTGAGACTCTGTACCAAATACGTTTAAAACAAAAACATGTACATAAATCCACAAAAATGCCTTTTTTTAAGGGAGGACAGGGTCTCACTATGTGGCCCAGAAAGGGTTTGATCTTGGGATCTTCCTGTCTCAGTTCTTGAGAGTGCTGAGTTTATAGGTATGTTCTACCATGCTTGGCTAGAGAATGCTTATTATTGGCTGGGTTTTTGGTGTCAATGTTAACAAACAACCATAAACATAGTTCATAAAATTAGTTTCTTGTAAGTTTGAGGGACTGTTGTCCCATGTATATTATGGTCAAAGCAAGTTAGGTTTTTGCACTATAATCTAAGCATTAGAGATTTTAGGAAGAGAGTTGCCTAAAAACTTCATTTTGTTAATCTTAATAGCTAAGTAAATAAAAAGATCTGAGTTTAGTATATGTTACTGAAGCAAGCACAAAAAAATCTGAGTTTGAAATGTAGTGTTGTCACTGTTTGTCTGTGTTGGATTCTGTTACAGGGGAATAAATCCAAGCTCTCGTATATGCTAAACACACACTTGGTCACTTGGCTCTACACCTGCCCTGTGGTTAGTCTTAAAATCAATATCGCTCCCTGATTAGAGATTTCATGTCTGCCATACAGCAGGCCAACTGACTTTGTAGGCTGCGGCTGCCATGCATGTGGGTATGTTTGCACATGTATATGCATTCACGCATTGCTTAAAATTTAAAAACCTACTTACAGTGCATAAAATCACTTCAGAATTCCAAGCTCCACATGTACATCAGCAGCAGCATTTGCTATATCAAGTATGATTTAATTTGAAGTTATCTTAGTTACGTTTCCATATATGGAAATCTATTCTCCTTAGCAAGACAGATCACTGCTGCTGCCTAGATGTCAATTCTTTTGTTAAGAAAACTTAAGTATGTGAAATCACAAGTGATAAAGAAGGAACAATTCAATTATGATGAACAAACTTTGGTGACCTGAAGTATAATTTACATTTGAATCTCTGCTTTACTCTTTTCACATTATGACTGGATTAGTCATACAGTCAGCTTCTCAAACTGAGAATTTTCTTTTTAAGACTTATTTTTAAATTCAGCTTATCTGATTTCTTATTGCATTTCACACAAACAACTGTGACTCTGACTAGAGATATAATTCCTAGTGTTAACAATAAAATAATATTAAGTCTCTGTTTCCATACATTGTATTTTCTCAAAGTTTAACTGAAAACATGAAAGTAAAAATGAAACATGAAAAATGAAGTACCACATCTTAAGAACTAAATTTCTCTTTGGCTAAAATGGAAAGTATCCAGTGATCTTAGCATATCTGGTCTTTGTTATATAAATTTGGAGATAACATATTAAGTAAGTATCAGAAGAGCTAGTTAAAGAATCATTTTAGGGGCTGGGGAGATAGCTCCATGGCACAAGTGCCTGCCTAGCAAGTACAAGGTCGTGAGTTTGAACCCCAGTCCCACAAACAAAAAAAAAAAAAAAAAAAAAGAATTGTTTTATATTATTTCCTGCCTCTTATTCTCACAGTTGGTTTCTTGATTTGTTTACTGACAAGAGATTTTACCCTGCATTACTTTTTCCTGAGGAAAAACTGAAAATGCTAAGTGAGAACACACAGAAAACATCTCGTATTCTGATATATCCAACAGCAATAATATACCATAGTTGTGTACTGCCTTCTATGTAAGACAGGCCATCTCATAGGCATTATAGAACCTTCCTAGTTGCTTCTAACTCCTGCCGCCCAGTTTTCTGAATTTTGTTGGTTTTGCTATATTTTCTAACACTTCTCTAATAAATTCTACATAGCACCAAATATAAACTCTACTTATCACAAGGCAAATGATTTGTACAAGGACATCTCAGAAATGTAAGACAGATTTCAAAGTATAATATTTATGTATTTATTTATTATACTATGCTGTTTGGACTTGTAGTCATCCTCCTGTCTCAGCCTCCGCAGGGCTGAGATTACAGGTGTGCGCCACCACACGTGGCTCTGGGGTCAGCATGGCGTGATGTCTTGGGGATCCAACGGGGGACCTTACACTTGCCAGGCGGGTGCTTATGCCACTGAGCTATCTTCCTAGCCTCAAAGTAGATCTTTTGGGTTTCTGGAGATTGAACTCAGGACCTTGCATTTGCAAGGCAAACACTTAAGCTGCTAAGCCATTTTGTCCATTATCTTTTGGGTTTCCCAGGGCAATTTAATTGCCTTTGTCTTCCCATTTTATACAAATAAAATATTTTAACCAGCAATAGTTAAAAATGTAAACAAATTTAATCATATTTCAAAGTACAGTGTTTAACATAAATCAAACTTCACCATAAATCAACTCATACATCAAGAAAACAAAACAGATGGCCTATGTCCCAGAAAAATGAGTGAATTATCACTATTTTGGTATCTTGACAACTGGAGAAAAATGGAGAAGAGGAACTGAGATTCTCAGGAAGGAACAAGAGTAAGTGCTTAGTAATAGAAATGATAGTGACACTGCCTTCCTATAAAGATTTTTAAGACATTTAAAAAATCCTTAAAAATTTTGAACCAGGCTGGGCTTGGTGGCGCATGCCTGCAATCTTAGTACTTGGAAGGCTGAGGCAGGAGGATCGTTGTGAATTTCAGACCAGCCTGGGCTACGAAGTGAGCTGACGGCCAGCCTAAATTACACGGTGGAGACACTGTTTCAAAGTGAAGGAAAAAAAAAAAAAAAAAAAATTTTTTTTTTTTTTTTCCTGAGCCAAGAACTAGCTAAACTGGCTAGCCTGGGCTTGAATTTGTCATCCTCATAGCTCAACTATCCAGAGTACTGAGATTATAGGCATGTGACCATGCCCAGCTTCTTTATAACCTTAAGAACACAACAGCTCCTTGTCACTCTGGTATAAATTATCTACGGTTAAAATTTACAAAATGTACATTTTCTAACAACATTTACATAATGTACAAATATGAGTATACCTTCTTAGCATTTGCTTGATCAAAGCTCCAGCCAAAGTATTTGTGTTGTTTTAATGTCCACACCTAAAATAGAGAACAACAACGTATAAATCGGACACTAATCAATTTATTTAAGTTGGCATTATTTACTTATCTGTTGTAAAATTTCTTAGTAAGTTCTAGTTTCTGACTGACAGTTCATGTTTGCATGGAAAATCAAGAATAACCAATCCCCAGTTCCTTAAAATAAGAAAAGGAAAAGAAAAATAACAAAGCAAATTGATAATTTTATGTTCTTTTATACATAAAGTAGTTTTTTAAAGATTGCTTGAGTATTTCATCTTGTAGTAAGATTTGATTTCTTTGTCTTTCTGAGACAGAGTCTCACTCTGAAGTTCAGGCTGGCCTTAAATTCACTTTGTAACCCAGACGGGCCTTGAATTTGCAGTGATCCTCTTGCCTCAGCCTTTCAAGTGCTAGGATTACAGGCAGGCACCACGGTGCTAGGCCATAGTAAGATTTCAAGTGAAAAGTGAGTATAGTACTCATGGCAACATCAAGCTAAATATAGCACTGAAATGAAGAACAATACATATCCTGTGATAACTCCACTTAGAATATTTGATGAGTGTCTAAAAATTGGAATGAATTATCAACTAAAATTAGTCGAATTTGGTATCATCAGATAATTCTAAGGATCTAGCAAAAGTACCATAATAAACAATTTAGTCACTATGCATTGTGTAACGATGGAATCAACAGAAGCAAATCTTGAGAATTCAGAAAAACCTAGGTTTTAAATTCTTATTTAGATTTTTCTATACATCATCTGAATTCATGAAATATTTTTTCTTTCAATACATAAATATATGTCTTTTGCTTCATTGAGCCTTATATAGACTATAGATTTACTGCCGATGGAAGCCCAACTAATACAGCACAATTCTATTCTTTTCTTTCTTTTTTTTTTTGTGGAAGAGAAAGAAATCTGAAAAAAAAAAATACCAGAACTTTGAGCTGTGCACTGACTAGCAATACTATTTAAATACAAGTTTTGACTTCTGGACTAGAAATTTATAAATAGAATTCAAATTCTAAACAACTTTAGCAAATACAAGTTAATCCCCAAACCAAAAAAGAAAATACCATCTGATTTTTAATATACACATAAGCACATCTCCATACCCACACTGTGCTATGATTATCAGATGAATATTATCTTGTGGGTCTCCATACTTTCAGACATCATTCCAACTTGCTCCCAAAGAATACTGCAATGTGGTTAGATTAGGGGACTGTTTGCTCTCAACAAATAATAAGATCTGAGCCGATGGAAGGATTTGGATCAATTTAAAAAATATATGTAGAGAGTCTAGTCTGTATATAATATTACAGTTGCAAATACTGGATTTGGATTCAAATTTAGACTCTGGAGGGGTAAGACCAGAACTAGACAAGAATTCCAAGAGTGATAGTAAAACAGATTCAAATTATTAGCTTTATTCCAGAAGAAAACTATAATAAAGCCTCTCAGGATTCATTTGATCTAGTATTATACCTTAAGAAGTAGGAAGGGCAAGGCAATTCTCCTGGGTATTTCTGCAGGACTTCTAGATAATACCAACCTAATATAGTAACAACAAGGGACAGAAGAGGTCAGGGTACAAAGTCTGGAGAAGATGTATAGCAACAACTGATCTACATACGAATAGCTGTACTGCAACACGCATCTTTGTCCTTTAGAATAGAGAAATTCTATAAAAGAGATTACTAGCACTGTTAACAATAGTATGGATTAACGAAGGACTTTAAGACTAAATACTGTACCAGGAAACTACCAACACCCTGACTAGCAAGACCAAGTTGCATTAAACAGTGCATGGTCGCATGTCATAATCTAGAATATCCTACTATTTTCCTTAAATTAACTATGGATGAAGAACTCAGAGGAAATAAAGATTTTAGCAAGAACGTTATCCAATAGATTTATCTTTAAAGATACACAGTAACTTAAAAGAAGGAAAATCTAGGAATTAATTGCAACATAGTAAATCCTTTCTGATAATCAGCAAACTTCTGTTTAACAAAGTATGACACAAAACCAAGCAAGTTTTAGAAATTTCAGATAGTTTTACTCTACTGTCAGAAATGTTATCTTATTTATTTGATGATCATTTTTCCTTTTTTCTTTTGGTGCTAGGGATCACACCCAGAGCCCTGCTCACACAAAGCAGTGCTCTACGGCTGAGCCATACTCTCCAGCTCTGATGACTGCTTTTTATTTATTTTTTACTTTTTCAATTATTTATTTATTTACTTTTTTGGTACAGGGTCTCACTATGCAGCCCAGACTTGCCATCTGAGGTCTCAGTCTCCCCAGAGCTGGGATTACAGGAGTGCACCACCACACCCAGGGGATTGTACCTGGGTCCTTGCACTTGCCAGGCAGGCACTCAGACCACTGCGCTATCTCCACAGGCCCTGGATGACCGCTTTTTAAAAATTAAAAATTTGCACTATTAAATTCACAAAATACTGTTCTGGAGCAAGTGGTTCTTGAGCCAAGTTTTACAAAGATAACATTTGCAAAGATAATATTTAAAGTTTAGTCTTCAACAGTTTTTAATTTCTTCTGTGTGCATAGTGCTGGGGATCAAACCCAAGGCCCCGTGCATGTTCAGCACGCACTGCACCACTGCCACCACTGAGCTACACCCTCAGACCTCCACATTTTTTCTTTTGTCTTTTTAAGACAAGATGTCACTCTGTGGCTTAGCCTGGCCTTGAACTCGCTTTGTAGTCCAGACTGGCCTGGAACTTGTAGCAATCTTCCTGCCTCAGCCTCCCAAGTGCTAGGATCACAGGTGTGTGCCACACGGCTTCCAATTCCTTAATGAAATTGCTAAGATCATATTTACCCACCAGAAATTTTTGTAAACAAAAAACTCCTAAGTCACAGGGGAAAAAAAAGATTTCCAGTGTTTTTCTCCCTTGCTATAACACTTGACTACTGGTACCCTCAAACTCAAAAAACAAAAAAAACATTAGTCATTAAACATCATATTGCCCTGTTTTGTCTACTTATACTTCTCACTAAATTTGATGTGTGAACAATGTCATTTGACTTTATCTTGATAGCACTTAGCTTTTTTTTTTTAGGTGCATAATACATTATTTTATATTTAAATAAAAAAACCCATAGATTTGTGAGATTTTTTTGTTTACATAATTGTCTTTGGTTCTTTTACTAGAACGAATTAAATGTGCATGGATATCGCCAGGTGCTCTGTCATTTGAGCAAGTTTGACAGCAAATATTCTAAATGACTTCTATATTTATGAAAGCATTTAAGGCTATATTTTTATTCATCTTACTAGTGCATACATTACAGAATCAACTTTTAGACACCTCAGCCAAGAGTAAAGCTTAATTTTTCTTTTTTTTTTTTTTTTAAGGACAGGGTCTTGCTATGTGGTTCAGACTGGCGTTGGACTATGTAACCCAGGCTACCCTAGAACTATAGATAATCATCCTGCCTCTGCCTCCCAAATGCTGGGATTACACGTGTGTATCACACCTGTCCTAAACTTACTCATTAAAAAAAAAAAAATCAATTTTAGTATTCTTTTGAGGTTACCAGATGGGCAGGTGGTGCACACGTGTAATCCCAGCACTTGCAAAGTTGAGGAAGGAAGATTTTGAGGCTACTTTGAGGCTCTGTCTCAAAAAACTCAAAAATTAACTGTCAAATGCTGAAAAAGTATGCTTACTAGATGACGAATTTAGGCAAGGATACTAAAAGGATAGTTAATTTTAAGAAGTAGTTATTCTGATTTCTTTCTTCTTATTTAGACATGCCATCTTTCTATGTTGCCCAGGCTGTTGCCCAGGCGGCTGCCATTCAACCCCTGATTCAAACGATCCTTCTTTGCTTTAGTTTATTTAGCTGTATTCAAGCAAATTTGACAAGAAAAACTCATCCAGCTCTTCCGGAGGGGCAAATGATCCTTCTGTATCAGCTTTGGAATAGATAGGGACACAGGCATGGCATTGCAGTGGCTTACTGTGGTTTTCATAGGAGAGAAGTTTTGGTTTGAAGTTTATTTATTTTTTTACAAAGGGTCTTCACTATGTAGCCCAGACTGGCTTTGAACTCACAGTGATCCTCCTGCCTCAGCCTCTAGAGTCATGAGCTTACGGGTTGTGTGCCACCACTCTTGGCAAGAAGGGAGTTTTAAATGCTGGCAAGGCTGTGGTGGAAAAGGGACCCTCTGATGGAAATCAGTAGAAAGACTGCTGAAAAAACTAAAAACTCAAATTTCATTTGACCCAGCTAATTCCCTCCTAGGTATGTTCCTGAAAGTGTTAAAGACATTATATTACAACAATATACGCATTCCAATGTTTATAGCAGCACAATTCATAACGGCTAAGCCTTGGAAGCAGCCTATGTCTATCAACAGATGAATCAATAAAGGAAATGTGATATCTATACATAATCAATAATATTACCTGACTATTCAGGATAACTTTGAGACTTTTGTAGGAAAATGGATGCACCTTGAAAACAATGTTAAGTGAAATAAACCAGACACACAATCCCAAATACCATACGGTTTCTCTCATATGAGAAATTCAAAGTACAAATAAAGAGCAAAATAAAAGACAAACAAAAGAAAATAGGGAGATGGGGCAAGTGGGAAATGGACCAAGAGATCACGGGTGGAAGTGTGAGGGGGATATAAAATATTTAAGATATGTCATGTACATGTACTGACCACCCACAGCCAATATAATCACTACATGTCACAAATATGAACTAAAATAAAAACAATGAAAATGGGAGAAAGGGTTTCTAAAGACAGATAGAAAAGGGAACAAAAAGAATCTAAGTATGTCAAGTACATGCACACCCCTAAGACGAATGTAAACATCATGTACTGCAAACACACACTAATAATTTTTTCTTTTTTTGTGGGACTGGGGTTTGAACTCATGACCTTGCACTTGCCAGGCAAGCACTTGTGCCATGGAGCTATCTCCCCAGCCCCAAAAACTTTTAAAAATCTAAAAAAAAGTAATGCTGAGTGGCCAATACTCTTCTACTGTTTCAGTCATAATAGAAAATCATGTAAATTTACATCATACATGCACTTACGAGGATATCATATTTATATTTTTCATTATATAGTCCATACCTACTTATTTTAAGTCTCCAATTTCTAGGTTATGGGGAAGTATACATAAAAATCCTGCAGTCACTTATTTGCTATATAGTTAATATTTATTTTGCAAGGCTTGACCTTTGGGTTTTAGTGAAATGGAAGAAAAACAAGGAAGTTAAAAAACAAGTATATTGAAAAAGCATTAAGGTTTTAACAACTTGGACAGAAGCCAGGAAAGTTTAAGATAAAGCTGATAAGCCACAACTCAGAATATTACTTCTTTGTGTTTAGAGACTAAGTCACAGACTTCGAGTAAACAAGTCTCTTTCACGTTTTTTCTTTGTTTGTTTTTTGTTTTTTAAAAGTCCGCTGCGTTTACACTTAAGTAGATATGGTAAAAGTCCTCAATGTTGCTCAGCAGTTTGAATCACAGTAGTTGTACATTCTAGTTTTGTCATCTCTAGTTGAATTTTTAAAATGTTAAGACTGTAAAATCAGTGAAAACTGTTCACATTAAGTCCTGCTTCACCTAGAGAATTCGATCCTCCTCTTATAAAAACGTATTAAGTCTTGGGTGAATTGGTGCAGATTCACAGGAAAACAAAACTCAAGTGTCCTGTTAGGTCAGGAGATTAGAGAAGCTATTTTTATATTATGTCTGACCTTCCAAATTTTATTAATGTCATCTTAATTTACAATTTTTAAACACATTTGTACTTTACCACTCAAAACTTTAGAATTACCTTGAAGATTAATACACACGGGTGTGTGAACCAGGTGCCCCAAACAAGGAATATTCCTCACGTAAACTGGGGTTTGGAAGAATCTTTAAAAATTTAGAAGCGTACATTCAAAGTATCCTTTTTCAAAATGTGGAAATCTTTTGTCTTAACCAACAGCAGATTTTAAATCTAACTTTACAAACCTAAGAAAAATCAACTCCCAGGTGATTTTTATCAACCAGCTGGGGTACTTTAATGGTCTGTAACTACAAACGCTTAAGACGATGTTTATAGCGGCCAACAACAACAAGTAATTAACCATTATAGTTCACTGTGACTAGTCACTGCCCTACGGTCACCCCAAAATGTGGTGTTATGGGCTATATTTAGCTGTCTAAACCCTTTCTACAGAACAGGCAGGAACCAATCTGCAAGAACTTCCTTCGCATGGTCCGGGCAGATGATGCGACAGCAGTTACAGGGTGCTGATTTTCCGGTCCTTGCAGGGCGGACTTGGCCGCACTCTCTGGCAAACCCAGAGCTGCCCACAGGCTTGGGCTCCAGCAGCTGCAGCCGCGAGCGCGCCACCCTCACCCGCAGTCGCCACTCGCGCTCCAGCAGCTGCAAACGAGAACGCGCCGCTCGCACCCGCAGCTGCCGCCGCGGCCGGGCGCGCTCCCGCGCGTCCTCCAGCTCACCTTCAAGGGGGCGGGAGCACGGCCCAGAGGCCCACTGAGTGACATACCCTTGACCAATGAGAAATCAGAGCTCGCCAGCCGGCCCCGCCCACCAGCACCGGCCGGGGCCCAGACGCTGCGCGCTAACGGTCTGCACCCCAGCTCCCGGGACAGGAACTAAATTAAAAGGCCGAGGCGGGGAGGGGAAGGGGGCGGGGACTCGGGCTCAGGACGCCCTCTACCCCCCACCCCCGCCCCGCCAAAGCTCCCCGGGGACGTCCGCCACAGGCCGGGTTCCCGGTGCGGGCGGGTAAACAAAGACTCAAGGGCGGGGGCAACGTCAGGTGACGGCGCCGAACTCCTTTCGCAATAGCTCTAACGGCCCCCAGGGCCTTGGCTCCGGAGACCCCGCGGCCGTCCGGACAGCGCTGCACCACAGGGAGGTAGGCCGCCCGCGGCGCTGGTGGGCGGGCAGCCTGCAGCAGAGCCTGTGGCAATCGGGCGCTGCCTGACGTAAAAGGAGCCGCAGCGCCGTTTGAACCCTCTGGGCCACCTCAAAGGCCCGAAGCCCGGTCTCGTCCCTCCATGGCGACAGCGTGGCCACAACGTCTGACTGGCTGGCGACCGCACGCCTCGTAGGTTGCGCCGCCGTTCGGGGCCCAGGTGCCGAGGCGGGGCGCTCTGCCCTGGGAGTCGTCGCCGAGCCAGGGCCGGGGACACTCCGGCGCCCCCCCACCCCCACACACACACCGTGCCACCCGGGACCCCTGCCACAGAGAAGGACCCAGCGGGTCCAGCAGCAGCCTCTAAGGACCTCTGCTGCCCCCTCGTCCCCTGGTCCTCGCCTTGCGTCCGGTGCGGAGCTGTCACCCCCGGTACCTCTCGGCGAGAGCTGGAAGCAGCTGACGGCGCAGAGCACTCTTGAGCGCTGACGTCCCGAGAGCCAGCAGTCTCAGGCCCAGCTCACAACAAAGGAAACATGTGACCATCCCGGCCAAAACACTGAGCGTCACCCAGTCCTGGCCTATCCAGAGGGCGACCAAGCGCGGGGCAGACTGGGAATTGTAGTTCCAAGCCTTGCTGCCCGGTGTGGTTGAGTTGCACAGCCGGGTTAAGGAAATGTATCTTGTGTAAGAAGCCTAGTGAAAAACATGCATAGTGGGGTCATTGCATTCAAAGCCCTCTGCAAGACCCTAGGCACAAGCACATGACTAGAAACCAAAAAGCTTGGAATGAAACCTAGAAATCTTTTCGAGTATTTCCTGTCCAATTTTTAAGTCTGAGGACTCAAGGAGTAGAAAGGACTGGACAGTAGAAGACTCAAGGAAACTGCTTTTTTTTGTAAACCTGTTGTCACTGGTATCAAATACTAGGTTACTTATTTTAAAAATACGAGTTGAACAAAAATGTTGCAAATCAGTTTTCCAAGGCAGTTTCCCAAAGGGCATTATTTTGTCATTTTGTTTCTGCAAATAGTTTTTTCAAGGATGAGTGATTATACCCTGATTTTTCAACCAGTTGACTGGCTTTCGATATCGAAATTATAGCTCATTTCTATGCTTCATGAATACAATCATGTGTCTTTTTAAGAGAAGATGCATTCCACTGACCAGGAAATAATGTGGAAACCTTGTATCCTTCTATAAAAATATTTTTTCTATATCTTCTTTTTTCTCTCTCTTTTTTAATCTCCCTGGCCCCCTATGTCTCTTTTCTGTCTTATTAAAATTACTAAAAATGAAAGTGCCTGCTAATTATTGAGTGCTTACTCTAGGAAAGGAAAATTTTCCTTACTCTCCTCAGGGTTCCTGGGTAGGCCTAAAATAAAACTACTTTGGCTTGACTGTATCCCACAAAGGTTTAAAGGCTGATGAAAGATTTCTTTTTTTTTTTTTTTTATGGCCAGCTCAGCCTGCCCTGGGGGTGGGGCTAGTGCAGCATGTGATGCTGGGGATTGAATTGCGGTCCCTGTGGTTGCCTAAGCTTTCCTAAGCAGGTGCTTTAGACTGCTGAACCATCTCACCAGCCCCTGATGTAAGATTTCTTAACTTTTCTTTTTCGTTTTTGAGACAGTATCTTACTATGTTGTTCAGGATGGCCCTGAACTCACTATATAGACCAGGCTGGCCTCAGATATGCATCAATCCTACTGCCTCAGCCTCCCAAGTGATGGAATTGCAGGTATGCCCCACTGCTGGGCCTAAAAATCCTTAACTTGCTGACTCTTGTCAGAGGTCCATGGTCTTGTAATTATAGCTTCTGGATTCAACAAGGTGTCTTTAGCAGATGGTGCTGTTACCCACCCATGATGCCCCATGTTGGGTGCCAGAAATTGTAGGGGCAGAAAAATGTGATACTTTTTCCCAATGATCACAATTTCACATTCCTATAACAAAAGACAGTTTGATAATAGAAAAATATGACAAGTTTAATCAATAAAAGAGCACCACCAATCAGGAAAGGAGTGTACACCTACAAGCCTAGCACTTGGGAGGCTGAGGAGTAGGGGATTTCCAAGAGTCCAAGACCAGTACATAGTGAATTCAAGGCCCACCTGACCTACATAGTGAGGCTGCCTCTAAGTACATAAAATAAAAAAGCAAGACAACCCCAGACTTCCTGGAATCCCCCTGAATGAGGAGGTCCCAGACCATTTTGGGGGAACTAGGTACAGGGTGAGCACTCACAGCTCTGAGGAGTTGTGGATGTGGGGATCTTTGGGCAGCTAGGATGGATGGTTCAAGCACCGGTGCGCAGTCCTGGCAAGTTTGCCAAATGCACAAATCAGGGGATGTATGTGTCGGAGCAGCAGCCTTTGCCTCAGCTGGAAACCAGCTGGTGAGTTGGCGAGGGGGGGGCTTTCGAAATTCAATGTGGTAAAGCCATGATGGTGAAGGAGGGATCTTCAGACCTGTTTCTCTTCCTTTCAGAGACACAATGATTGTGCTACTGTTGTCTTTGGTCCTTGCTCCACACACTGTAGCATCCCCTTTGTCCCGGAGCTCTGAAGGTGACCAAGCCTGCTCTTGCCCCGGATCACAGGCCCTCATCCTCAGTGCATGGAGTACTGGCAAACAACCCCCACCCCAGTTTCCAGCAGTCAGAGTCCCCCCCAAAAGTAGCTGAAGGGCCGGGTGTGTTTTAGAGCCCTTTGTGCCACCTCTTCTGCAGGGCCACCTCCACTTTGCTCCCCTCTTTAAGTGCTGCCTGTGAAGCTCTTCCCGCCTTCCAGGCTGCTTGAGCTACATTCACACTCAGCCCCCAAGGGCCGCTGGGCCCTTGGGTAAACTAAAGCTCAGCACTTAGACTTCCTCTGGCATCACAGTAGAAAAGCACTGCGCTGTGTGAGTAGTTCAGCAGTTCGTGGAGATGTACAAGGTTCAGTCCCTGCTGCTGGAAAAAGAAAGAACAAAAGCATCGGTGAAGGAGGTCTCACTGAAGGTGTCATGAGGAGAGAATTATCCGGCATTTTACATTGCAAAGCTCTCTAACAATCTCTTCTATGGTCTCCTGTCTGGCTCCTCCCTCTGGGCGTCTCTACGCATGTTTGGGTCTTTGCCACCTTCCACTGAGAGGTCCTTGCTCCCGTTTCTGTTTCTGTAATCAGTATTTTCACACTCATTACCTTTCAAACAAGCTCTTTGGAAAACAGACCAGCATAAGTAACAAATTATTCCTGCTCACCTCAGCCCTGCTGTGCTGTCCTCCACAGGCAGGCAAGCGCCTCTGTGGTGTGCGTTGCACAATGCCCTCTCAGGGTGTCAAGGGAAGGGAAGGGTAAATACCAGGCACTGTTTGCTCAAGGCACCTGCGCCTCTCTAGTCTTAAAAGGTACTTGTGCCCTCCCTTGTCTGGGGAGGAGAGATCCGACTCATCTCCCAGCTCTGCTTCTCCCTGGCTGTTTAGACACCAGGAAAAGTTTGAGTTACCCCTGTGGGATCAGCTGTCACTCCAGCTTCACCCCTGGTCAGGGCCCCCTAGGCCAGGCGGAACTTGGGATCAGACTGACCTGTACTAACATTAGATTTCTAGAGAAAACTATTGCTGCAAATTTCCATTTTTTAAAATTTTATTTATTTATTTATATTTTAGTAAGGGTCTACAGGGCCTACAGGGTCTCACTACGTAGGTCGAACTCATGGTGATTCTCTTGTGTTCAGCCTCCCAAGTGCTGGAATTACAGGCAAGTGCCACCTCACCCAGTCTCAACATCTGGTGGCGCTGGGGTGGGGGTGGGTGGGGATGGGAGTGGGAGGTGGGGCTGGGCAGTGGGGGGTGGCACAGCGTGCTGGGGATCGAACCCCTGGCCACTTCATCTGCCTAAGTAGGCCCTTTAAGCAAATTTCCATTTTAGGAAAAGAAAGCTACCACCAGGAGGGTGAGCTTCCCCCAACTGCCACTTGGCATCTCTCTTCACAACAAAAGTGTGAAGGAACCTTTTCATCTTTTGGGGATGGTGTTTTCTGGAACCATCCTTCACAGGTTTGCAGAACGTAGGTGAAGTGTCAGGATGCTGAGTCTTGATGACCAAAAAGATTTTGTTTGTGACCAAGCCTGCCATAGTGGATGCAAATGCAGTCATACCTTGGTACCTGACTACTTTGAAACTCTGTAAATTTGGTACTCAATGTAGCTGAGGTAGAAATTTTGTCCAAGGGCTGTCTTTTGTTTGGCACGTGATGCACAAGCTAGAACTTGTCGATGTCAATTGCCTCCTGACTCATCACTAATCTTTCCAGACAAATCTATTGTTTGGAACTTGGTTTTTTTTTGGTCCTTGTCAGGCTACCTGGAAGCTTTTAACCACAAGAATGGAGGAACCACGACAAAGGTGATCTGTCATCGGCATGAGCCCTGGCTTCTGAGCTCAGGAGGCAGAGGCCCCGTGATGCCAGTCCGGGCACAGCTAATTTCACCTTCTCTCTCTCTCTTCCCTCATCATTTCTCAGCATCAAGAGTTCAGCTGACCTCTCTGCTTTCAGAAGAGGCGAGCATTTTGGAAAAGTTGTACTCTAAATGAGTCCTATCCTGACTGTTCCCACAGTAGGCCCGTTTCCCCCAGGGATACTTCCAAGCACCTTGCATGTGACTTCAGCCGAACCCTCGAAAGGCCTGAACACTCGCGGAGAATGCAGTGTCTCTGATTGCGGTCCATGGTCACATACTGAGACCATGTTCCCATTTTGGGCTCCGCCCAGCGGCCTGTGCCACAGGTGCTTCGAGTCCATATAGAGCCACTGCTGCTGTCGCAGCGGCCTTTGACTTCATCTCTAGTTTCTGGCTTCCAAAGAAATGAGCCTGTGACATTTAAGAGGATCTGTGCTGGCACTGCTCCTCCTCCACGTAGCTGCGATTTCTAACTTTCCCAGATCCCCTGGATTGGTTGGTGAGCAGCCTTCCTAGGAACCCAGCAGTAGGCCCACGGAAGGGGGTGGGCTTCCAAGAACATCTTCAGCCAACCCACAATCTCTTCCTGTTCTTGAGAGGCCCTCCCCACTTCTTAAGAAACCGAGTCAGTTAAAGCTGCAGCAACACTCTCCATTTGGAGAATTTTGAGTTTAGTATCTGAGTTGATCTCTGTCTGGGACATTGGTTTCAAACAATGCAATTTCCCCAGAGCTCTAGAGCAGATCTTGGAGCAGCTTCTGCTTAGCGCCAGCCCAGGGATTACCCTCATTCACGCTGCTTTAGTGTTTACTCCCTTAGATAAGCTCAGCGTTTTGATACTTCGACCCCCATCTGCCCATAGAGACTTAGAATGTCAGTGTTTCAGTGAGGTCTTACAGTGTAAGACTAGCTTTGGTTCTTAGTAGTCATATATATCCTTGAGTGTGCCACTTAATTGCTCTTGGCCTTAGTTATCTCATGTATAAAATGTTTTCTGGGCCTGGTGGCATAGGCCTGGGAGGTCGAGGCAGCAGAATTGTACATTTATGTCCAGCCTGAGCAGTTTAATGACTGAGGGAGATAGTATCTTAACAATAACAGTATCAATATCAATAAAACAAAAAAGTGGTCTAGGGCTATAGCTCAGTGCAAAGGTCCTGAGTTTAGTCCTCAGTACTGCCAAACAAAGCAAAACACTTGCCTCGTAGAATTATGGGAGCATATGAGAAGAAATCGTTATTATTGGCCTCTCTCCTACCAGTCCTATCTATGCCTTATCTTTTCTTTTAAAGAGGAGGAATAAAAAAGAAAAGAGTAAAGAGTAAAAAGATATAAAATATCAATCACATAGGTTTGAAAAACAAGGCTGGAGAAATGAAGTGAGTTAGCCTAACCCTAACCCTCCGGATACCCAGCCAGGGTCCGGTCTCTGTGGAGAGATTACCCAGGGCACAAAGCGAAGCATCTGTCTTTGTTCGCATGTATCTACATTCAGAGGCAGCATAACTCAGCTCAACCACGGGGACAAGGAGCCAGTGGTTGAGAAGACCTGTGCTTTTCCAGTAAATTTTGACATTAAAAATATAAACAAACTATGTACCTATATGCAGTATTCAAATATTTTAACTTAAAAAATATCTTATGTGAATATTTGTTTGGAGCTTCAGATTGCACTATACCTGGCCTAGAACAGACTGAAGCTCCCAGGTCACCAGCACACAGGGACAGGGCCTCTTGACCCTGTTTGGGATGGCATAGCAGGCGCATGCCTAGCATAGCTTTCAGAGCCTGCCCAGTTCTATTACTGGTGCATGAAAGTTCTGCTCCAGCAGCAAATCTCTAAATTTAGATGCTTTTCAGGATGAACTCTGAGTGATCTTTGTCCCTAAGGCTGGTAGGGATTGAAGGGCACCTTGCTTATCATTTGCCAATTCAAGTGTGGTATTTTATAATGCAAACCTTGTGAAGATTATCACTTTAATGGATAATCTAATGCACGGGGATGCTCACAGATAACACACAGCGAGTACTGCATTTAAGATTTCTTCTTCGTAGTTATACAGTAAAAATTTACCCTGGGTTTGACTCAAATGAAACAAAAATAAGCTCAAGGTCCAAATCCTTTTCCTAGGGACTCTATGGAACTACCTACAATGAATACAGTGTAGGAACTTAGTTCTAACATAAGCACTCTGTACTTAAACTGAGCCATCTTAACCACTTAACATTCATTTACCCCGAATGTCACTTGGGCAGCAATTTTGGTTATGTATTGACTATCTTGAGCATTGCTCCGGCAGGTGTCATTTTGACTAGTCAATTCTCATATTAAATAAACTTGATACAATTGCATTTTATATTTTCTATTGTATTATAAAAATTAATGGGGCCAGCGAGATGGTTCAGTGGTCTAAAGCGCCTGCTTAGGAAAGCTCAGGCAACTGCAGGGACTGCGGTTGGATCCCCAGCACCACATGCTGCGCCAGCGCCACCACCAGGGCAGGCTGAGCCAGCCACAAAATAAATAAAGAAACAAACAAGCAAACAAATACATTAAAAGAATAAAAATTAATGAAAAGGTATGCAATATTTGGTCATCCTATATTTAAATAGACTGGCAGGTGGTTAGTTGAAGAAAAGACAAACTCACCATACATTAAAATGGAATTAGAAGCTGGACCCTGTGGTACTTGCCTATAATCCCAGCATTCGAGGCTGATGCAGGAGGATTGCTGAGAGTTCAAGGCCAACCTGAACTATATAACAAAATCCTGTCTCAAAAAAAGAAAATGTAACTTTTTGGATTCACTGGGTTCAGACCCTGTCCCTGCTATCACTATCAGGGTAACATTGGGTGAGTTATTTGACTGCTTTGACTTGTGGCTTTTTTGTCTAAAAATAGAATTGAAACACCACTTATTACGATTATTAAGTGACAGCTTATAAAAAGAGCTCATGTCTTTATAAGTAGTATTCTCTAGTCAAGGCTTAATAGTATACTTCTAAAATCTAGATGTGACAGCAGGCATGATATTATAGTGTCATGTCCTAATAAGAGAAGCCTTTTTTTTTTTTTTTTAATGTGGAACATCATGAAGTAAAAAAGGAAAACAAAAATACACAGAAGAAGAGTGCAGTCCTGAGGGGCTCTTCCGTAACTTACTCAGGATAAATCATCTAGTGCTCTCGTGTCTCCGTCTCTACAGAAAGCCCTGTGCCTCACGCCCAGGAGAGCAATTGGCTAAGCTGTGTCCAAAGATTTATCTATTGTTGGAATCAGTGGCTATTTGTTTTATGATACTGAGAATTGAACAAGGCAGGCACTTGAGCAAGATAGGCAAACATTCTCCACTGAACTGTACCCCCAGCCTTAGGACTGAGTATATTTGGATTAAAGAGATTTTAAGAATTCTTTTGGCTCAGGAGTACCCAGATCAAGACATACCTAGGAGCACATAGAATTCTTTGGGAAAGAATTTCTAGGCATGGGCCGGCGAGATGGTTCAGTG